>BQNB010102038.1:0-24339 GCA_026074375.1 Tanacetum coccineum
TACTACACCAAGATTGATAATCGTCCACCATATGCTGAAAGGAGGCAAAGCTTAGAAGAATTATTAGCTAAGCATCAAGAGGAAACTACTCAAAGAAGTACTAAAATGGAGGTGTGGATTAAAAAGCTTAAAGAAAATGTTGAGATTAACACGAGGAACCAAGACGCCTCACTTAAAAACTTAGAAACCTAGATCGAGCAATTAACCGAAGAACTCCATTCCATGAAGGAAAAATCTAAACAAGCAAAGGTAGTAACTGTTGAAAATAAGGGACCCAGTTCTTCTAAGAAACTTAAGAATCTACACATAATATCCTTCCTCTCTAACTCTCAGGAAGAAAACACCATTGATCAACTACCTACAAAGGAATCTAATCCAGGACATTTCACGCTTCCCTACACCATCGGTAATTTTAACTTTTATGCTATGGCCGATTAGGAGCTAGTGTAAATGTTTTACCTATAAATATTTTTGAGTATTTGGAATTAACGAACGGTAGTGAAACCGATATGCTAGTGGAAATGGCAGATATGAGAAAAAGGCAACACTTGGGATAGTTAGAGACATACTCGTAAAAATTGATAAATTCCTCGTTCCCATCTGACTTCGTAATTCTAGATCAAACCCCTAATTTAACAGTAATTTTAGGAAGACCCTTTTTGGCCACTATTCACGCCCAAATTAGTGTTTTTGAAAAAAAATATCAGTGGGGATAGGAGACGAAAGGGTAACATTTGACATAAATAGGAATGACCCCAATTTCGCCCCTACGAAGGGAATCTTTATGTTAAACTCAGTTAACACTGACGAACCAATCACTAAAAGATTGAAGATAAGTAATGACACGACTACAACACATTTTTGTAAACCGATTATACAAGAATGTGATAAGGACTTTAGGGCTTGGCCATCCTGTAACCCGTTCAGGAACGAATGTGATGGGGGCATGAAATTTATAGAATCAATGAGCTCGATGAAACAAAATATTGGTTCTTCCCTAATAACTACAAAAGGAAGAAAATGAAAGAAGATGGGGTATCATTTCCAAACTTTTTTATAAGATATGATAGTTGTCAGGTTGAGGATTCTGTTTGGAGAAAAATGTATTTAGAATGGTGTAATGAAAATTCTCATGATAAGAAACCTAGGCTTAGAAACTACACTTTTAAAGAATGGGTGAAGCTTAAGAAAGGGCACCTAGGTATAAGTAAATCAGTTAGGAAAGATTTATTTAGATTATAGGTGATTGATAAATCTACTGAGGCATTAGATCTTGATGAAGACCCTTTTGGAAGATGTTTAGATAAATACAATTGGGTATTCCCTAAAGAAATTGAACAACTTGCCGATGAATACGAAATAAAAATTGGAGAAAAAGGGCAAGTTCTTGAAGAAATATGGACAAAATGTAAAAAAGCTTGAAGCAAGGATAAAGATTGGTGGTATGATTACTGGTATGAGGATGAAGAAAAATTGGAATTGGGTAACGAAGATTATAATCCACCAATAGTGCATACAGAAACATTTGAAGTGACCAAATATAAGTTCAACAACGGATGTAGCTTCATATGTGTTAGTGGCAAAAGTAATGAAACCCTGTCATTGGGAAGAAAAAATGGATCAAGGTTTAGAAAAATGATAATGGAGGAAATGGAAGAAACCCTCAGGGATGATGGAGAGGACTCTGTCGACGAAAACTAGAAGGGGGTGAGTCTAACTTAAAGACTCGGTAATAAACAAAAGTGCTTGTCGGGAAACAACCTATCTTTTACTTAATGAAAAAAAAAATTCATTAGTTGGTTTGCATGTTTCTTACTTTGTTTTGCAGGATCCAGAAACTAGAAGGAAATTATCGAGACCGGCTCGACTCATATTCATTTGGTAACCTTGTTGAATTTGCAACAGTTACGGCGTAACCGCTACAGTTACGCCGTAACCACTACAGTTACGATGTAACCCATTCCATGGTTACGCCGTAACACCTTAAAACTTAAAAATTTTACCATTTGATTACGACGTAACCATTATGGTTACGCCGTAACCTCCTTCTGTTACCCCGTAACCTCCTTCCTGAAATCTTAAAAATTTAAGTTTTTAACATTATAAACCTTGTAAGAACGTAAAAGGAAGAGACTTTGTGGTATGTTCTCTAAAACCCTCACGAACTAAACTCGTCTACTTGGGCCACAAGTGTTTTTAAAAGGCTTGTTGCATAGACTAAAATACAAATGTGATTCCTACGAAAAGTGAGTAGGTTTGTAATTTTCCTATACACTTATAATTCTTGTAGAATGGTTTTACGCATTTGTTTGTTTCTATGATCACAAGGGATAAAGAGCTTGCTGGAAGACGAAGATATAGATTTCCGCCAAATTTCAAATTTCAAAGCAATGCTCAGGGAGTTTCTTGTCTTAATTATACTCTTTTCTTATTATTTCATTTCCTTAATGTACAATAGGGACATTGTACAAATCAAGTGGGGGGATAGGAGTAGAATTAATACTTGACCGTATGTTTTTGCCTTTAATTTCTTGTTATCTTTTGAAAATTATGCAAATTTTAAAATTTTTTGACAAAATGTTTCTTAAATAATACTAGAAATAATCGTTTGCCGAATGGCCACATTACACCTTTATAACAATTTTTGGTTGAATTAAACCTAATATTCTGTTTATATCATATTACTAAAAAATCCACCAAAATATTGAGTGTGCCGGTAGTATTGTAGACTTTAAAACTTGGCATGTACATCATTTCGAGACCTAATTGATTAGCAGGAATAGATAGTTCAAGAAGGCAACACTTAATAAATCACCCAAATAGCCTATATGTGTGCATTTATCGACTTATTACACTGACTTGTCGACCTCCAGTGATAAACCCTTATGTTGCACTCAATATTAGTACAAGATACCCTTAGATCACCCATGTTAAACCAATCTATGTTTTTAACCTACTCAATATGTTTCGTTACACCATTTCACCTTAGCCTACCCTATAGTCTTTATTTTCTTTATGTTGAAATCTCTAGCTACTTAAGTCCATTGTTCGAGGGAATGGGAACGAGAATTATATACTTTCATGGAAGACCAATCAGTTATTGATCTATCAAGACAAGACCACCCCTGAATTACCACTTTGCCATTGTTTATCTCAAGTGTGGGGATGTATGGTGTAATAATCGATGTTTGCAGGGGCAGTAATTAAAGATATAAACCCTTGTAGCATTTGCATATTTACCATGAAAAAAAATGGGTGCAACAAAAGGCCACCTATGTGCTAAAAATGTAAAGATGGTGCAAAATAAAAAAAAATAAAAATGGAGCTAGTAGCCCATAATTGCACTAAAACATCTCTGTAAAATGAGCTAGTAGCCCTTGTTACAACGAAGTTATTACCGATACTTATGAAGAAAGGAGCTAGTACCCATTATGAAGATCAGATTTATAGCGTTGACGCTTAGGAAAACCCATGGATGTGACAGTAGCTAGTTAAGACAACCATGAGATTAAAATAAAGACTATATGTTTATGTGTTTTTATATTATCAACCATTAAATGTGTATTCCATGTCTATCCTAACCCTTAATCACCCTTTAAAACCATATTACCCTTGTTGCCTTTGAGAGTTATTTAGACCCTAATTCTAACTGGTGCAAATTAATATACTTTAACTTTTCAGCTTATGATATAATACATGCAATGACGGTGAATTTGTAGCCGAACACCCAAAAATGTAACACTTAGATTAGAGGAGACGCTGAGTAACTTTTTCAATACCTTTTTGTGAGGTTGTTTCCGACTTTGATGTTTTTCTAGCATAAGAGTCCTTATAAAATTTATTTTCTATAGCAGTTATTCTTGAGAAAAATCATTTTATGAATTTTTTTAACAGTATCTACTAGAGAGTGCGAAGCAAAGTCAAGTGAGGGAGTATTTGATAACATCAAATATTTAATACTTTTTGGTGGCAAAGTACCTCCTAAAATACCTGCAAATGTTTCACTAACACTCGAAAACGAGATATTTTCTGTTATTTTGTAGTTTTTAGGTGAAATACAGGAAAGTGACAAGAAACAAGGGAAAAGGATTAAAGTGTAAATTCTGAAGAATGTTATAGCGTAACACCAAAAATGGTTACTCCGTAACATATATTCAGCAAGTACGAAGATCATGGAAGACTTTACGGTGTAATACCATATCTAGTTACGCTATAACCCTATATTTGGAAGGAAATCTTGTCAAATTTATCGTTACGGCGTAACACCTTAACCAATTACGCCGTAACCATGAAGATCCACAAATATGGAATGAAGATCACTACATATGTAGTTTATAAGTTTACTGCATAACACCATATCTTGTAACGCCTGTAACAACTGCTAATTATGGAAGCCATGTAGAGTTGATAGGCGTAACACCTTTAATGGTTACGTTGTAACAGTACAATATCTATAAATAGAGCCTCCAATCAAGCTATTCGACATCACTTCCCACCACAGCAATTGTGAGAGGCCGACAAAGGCTTCCAACATTCATAAAGAATTCCACTTGGAGACAAGGGAAGCTACACCCATTACTTACTTTTTGTATTTAATCATTCAAAATACGAATCATGTAAGAATTATGAGTTTTCAATTTATGATTTCTTCTATCTCTTATTGTGTTTCTGTTTCCATGAGCAGATAAGCACTTAAAATGCTGGCCTAGTTATGAATTTACTTTTGTGTATGCATTGTATCATAGGTCTAAATTAAATGGTTTCATTAGATATTTTCTTGACTAGCGGTGTGAACCCTGTGGTTAAAGTAGTACGGTGGTTTTGAGACCCTAACTTGCCCCATTAATAGATATACCTTATCATGATGGGATCCCAATGGTACTAAGGAGGACCACCTAACTTCTTACTTGGTGTAGGAAAACTGACGGTCACGCAGTACTATATCACTTCGCTACTTAAAAAGCACAATGAAACACTTTTCAGAGTGCGTTAATAATCTTTATTAGGTTATTAGATATGTTTTTGGGAAAATAGTTGGGATTAATCACGTAGCAACCTGGAATAACCACCTCCCAGATGAATTCAGGAATGATTCGGAATCGCAGGGAGTATAAGAAGAACATTAAATGCACATTACAAGACTATCACTTGCTTAGAAACCAGTAATGAAACCATAGTTAGACATTGCATAAAATTGCCTTCATAATAGACAATAAAGTAAAGAAGTAAGTTAGAGAATTATGAGCTAAAAGAATTGAGAGAAACCAAAAACAGACAGAGAGAATTTGTAAGTTAAAATATTAATTTGATGATGGAAATGCTAATTAGAAAAGAATTGGAGTTAATGCTGGTAATTTAAAGTTAATGCTGCTAGGCATAAACTTAGTGCTGCTAGAAAAAGTTAATGCTTCTAGGCAAAACTTACTATTAATGGTTGTAAGTTAATGCTGCCATGCTTAATCTACTGCTAAGTTACTACTGCTGGGTTACTTACTACTGCTAGTTGAAAGTTAATGCTGTTAGGCATAACTTACAACTGCTGATGAAACCCAACACAATGTCAGATCTAAAGTTTGCTAATACTTACAATTTAGTTGCATTTTTGGAGAAACCCACAGAAAGTGAAGGGTTTGATGAGATAGTTGATTTTCTGAATGCAAACCCTATCAAATATGCTTTAACCGTCAATCCTACAATCTATTGTTCATATGTTAAAGAGTTATGGGATACTGTCAAAGCAAAAACGGTTAATGGGGAAGTATAATTGCAAGCCCTAGTGGATAAGAAAAAGGTTATTATAACTAAATCTACAATAAGGAGAGATCTTCAACTGGAAGATGCTAATGGTGTTGATTGGGTGCCAAATGCTGCAATTTTTGAACAGCTTACACTCATGGGGTATGAAAAAGTTTCTCAGAAGCTTACATTTTACAAGGCATTCTTTTCTCCTCGATGGAAGTTTTTAATTCATACAATTTTGCAATGCCTAAGTGCTAAGACTAATGCATGGAACGAATTTAGTAGCACTATGGCCTCTGCAATTATTTGCTTAGCCACAAACCAAAAATTCAACTTTTCCAAGTATATCTTTGGTAATATGGTGAAGAATGTGGATAGTATGGTAAAATTTTGGATGTATACAAGATTCGTACAAGTATTTGTGAATAAACAAGTTGGGGATATGTCACATCATAAAAGGATTTATTTTACCCCCTCTCATACTAAAAGATATTTAGGAACATGAAGAGGGAAGGGAAAGGTTTTTCTAGAAGAGTTACCTCTTTATTTCAAACTATGATGGTTCAAGCTCATGAAAAAATAGGTGAAGGTTCAAAAATACCAACTGATCCCCATCACACACCTATCACTACTCAACCATCATCATCCCAACCTTAGAGGAAACAAAAATCTAGGAGTCTAAGAAAAAGAACACTGAGGTTCCTCAGTCTAGTGGTTCTACTGATAATGTCCTAGATGAAAATGTACCCACAACTTCCAATGATCTACTGCTCAGTGGTGAGGATAGACTGAAACTTATTGAATTGATGGACTTATGTACCAATTTACAAAAGAAGGTTCTTGATTTGGAGAAGGCCAAGACTGCTCAAGATAGTGAAATTGCTAGTCTAAAGAAGAAGGTCAAGAAGTTAGAGAGGAGGAATAAGTTAAGAACTTTAGGGCTCAAAAGGTTAAGGAAGGTTGGTTCAGCTAGAAGGGTAGAATCCTCTGATGAAGCTAGTTTGGGTGATCAGGAGGATGCATCCAAACAGGGGAGGAAAATAGCTGATATTGATGCTGATGTAGAGGTTACATTGATTGATGAGACTCAGGGGAGGAATGATGATAATATAATGTTTGATACAGGTGTTTTAGATGAGCAAGAAGTCAAGGTTGAAAAGGTAGTTAGTACTGCTAAAGTTACTACTAAAAGTGCTACAACAACAACTGTTGATGAATTGACCATGGCTCAGACTTTAATAGAGATCAAAGCTACAAAACCCAAAGTTAGAGGGGTTACGATTCAAGAGCCAAACGAATTTACAACAACAACTACAAGAACAACACCAGCTGCATCAAAACCTTTACAGGACAAAGGAAAGGCAAAAATGATTGAGTCTGAGAAGCCTTTAAATAAGAAGGATCAGATTATGTATGATCAAGAGGTTGCTCTAAGTTTTCAAGCTTAATTACAAGCTGAATTGGAAGAAGAAGAGAGGCTTACAAGACAAAAGGAAGAAGAAGCCAACACAGCTTTAATTAAATCATGGGATAACACACAAGCAATGATGGATGCTGACTATCAAATGGCTTAACAATTAAAAGCAGAAGAACAAGAGCAGTTGAGTATTGAAGAAAAGTCAAAGTTGTTTGTACAACTCTTAGAAGCTAGAAAGAAACACTTTGCAAAAATGAGAGCAAGAGAAAAAAGGAACAAACTACCAACTCAAGCTCAACAAAGAAAGCTATATTATAACTATTTGAAAAACATAGAGGATATACTATAAAACAGTTAAAGGGCTTCAAGTTTGAAGTTATCAAGGACATGTTTGACAAAGCTTTCAATAGAGTTAACACTTTTGTTGACTACAAAATAGAGTTGGTTGAAGGTAGTGAAAAAAGAGCAGAGGATAGTACTAAGAGAGCAGGCACAGAGCTAGAACAAGAAGTAGCTAAGAAACAAAAGATAGATGATGCTAAAGTGGATGATGATCAGGAATAAGCTAAGATGAAAAAGCTTATAAAGGTTGTTCCTGATGAAGAGGAAGTAGCAATTGATGTTATACCATTAGCTACTAAACCTCCTAGCATTGTTGATTAGAAGATTGTTAAAGAATGAAAGATCTATCTATTTCAAATCATAAGAGCTAATGGAAGTTCAAAAAGGTACTCATCAATGATTCAGATGCTTAGAGATTTTGACAGAGAAGATTTGGAAACTCTATGGAAATTGGTGAAAGTTAAACATGGATCTACAAGACCAAAAGAGGGATATGAAAGTGTACTATGGGGTGATCTAAGGACAATGTTTGAGCATAATATAGAAGATATAGTGTGGAGAAATCTACTAGGAAACAAAGTGTTGATTTAGAAATTAATTGATTCCTGTGGAGTACACTTTGTGAGGTTTCAAGACATACATCTCTTTTGTTTGTTAAGAAGAGATATCCCCTTACACCAGTAACAATTACAGAGATGTTGAACAAGAAGCTTCAAACTGATCATCTGAATGAAATGTGTTATCAGATTCTTAAGCTTATGACCAAACAGCTCAAGAATCCTGGAAGTGTTTGAAAGCATCCTCCTGGTGATGGTGAAGACTTTTAAGAAGAAACTTGATAATTTTAAAGATAAATATCAAGTATAAGGGAGGATTGTTGGGATTAAAAGCTTCATAAGGCTGTTTGGAATTACTGCTGCTCTTATCAAAGTTAGTGCTGCTCAAGAAGAAAGGTTTGTGTTACTACTGCTAGCAAAAAGATTGTGAAAAATACGCTAAGTAGTTTGATCTTATTTTATTTATTGTGCATATGTCATGTCGCGTTTATGTTGCTAATATGGAATACGGACACCATCTTTTCAAACTACTAAGTTAAGCTAACAACTCCTTCAGTACACTTAAAAGAGAACCGACGTAACAACCACACCCGCACCTATGACCGATACCACCATTAAGGCAATAATTGACCAAGGAGTTGCTGATGCATTGGTAGAAATTAAAGCAAACAGAACCAGTAGAAATGGTGATAACAACCATGATTCAAGAACTGGTAGCAGAAGGACAGAGCGAGCTACTCGCGAGTGCACTTACAGTGACTTCTTGAAATGCCAACCCCTTAAGTGTACTGAAGGAGTTGTTAGCTTAACTTAGTAGTTTGAAAAGATGGCATCCGTATTCCATATTAGCAACTGCACCGTCGCATGCCAGATCAAGTTTGCTACTTGTACTCTTCTTGACAATGCTCTGACATGATAGAATTCCCATGTCAAGACTGTTGGTCATGATGCTGCATACAGAATGCCATGGAAAACTTTGAAAAAGATGATAACCGCCAAATATTGCCTAAGAGGTGAGATCAAAAAGCTAGACATTGAACTTTGGAATCTAAAAGTCAAAGGTACTTATGTGTTGAGCTATAACTAACATTTCTAAGAGTTGACACTAACGTGTTCGAGGATGTTTCCCGAAGAACTGATGAAGTCGAGAAGTATGTCAGTGGTTTATAAATTAAAACAAGCATGTATATAATTCAAATTTATTTATTCATATATTGAAATGATGTTAAAAATATGATAGAACACAAGAAAAATACTTTATACAATTGTTGGTTAATTTATAGAGTTAGTTTATAATTAATTGTTGAAAGTTTGTTTTTAAAGTTTACACACAAATAAATTATGAGGACTTTAATTGGACAAAAATGATGGACACAATTTAGAGGACCTAAAATATACCAAAGATGTGGTATAAAGTAAGGTAGTAGACTTGTACAAATTTAACCAAGTAATAAATTATAAAAACTATTTTATAATTTATATACATATGCGAACTATTTTGAGCTTATTGTTTGGATTCAAAATTTTATAAATTCTAGGAGTATTTTTAAATGATAGTACGTATTATGAGGATTGTAAGCATATAAAGAACTCGAAAAACCGAGCTATAACGAAGAAGTTATGATATTTATAAGGTTACGATAATTAAATATATAAAAGTGTTTTTATAAAAGTTATTTTATAAAAATAGTTACTGTTTTAGATCTAAGAAAAATATATAAATATAATTATAGAACATCTCAATAGGAAACCATGCATATAAAGAACTTTAACACGAAATTAAAACAAAGGAGATACGATTTTCGTAAGATTAAAGTTATAAAAATGATTTTATAAATACATTTTGAATTAATTGCTTTGACTCAGATTTTTATAAAAACACTGGATATTTTATTTGAATAGTTTATCTCGTCACGATTTCATACATATAAAGAACAAGCGAAACGGAGCTAAAATGAGTAAGTTATGAGTTTTTAAAGTTCTCGGATAAATAGAAATTATAAAACTAATTAATTTTTATAAATAATTTTCTGTGATTTTTATAAGAATGTAACAATCTGATAAAAATATAAAATGTGATTTACGAGTGTTTTCGGGTCCGTTTGGGCTATAAAAACCTTAAGGAATATTGTTGTATCATTTATATTATATTTATATACGTTTTTAACTTTATAAATATTATTTTATAAAAATAAGTAAACTAATTATATAATATCATTATATAATCAATAAAAATATTAAATCATATATTATTAACAAATAATCAATTGTTGGACAAAGATAACATTTTATTTTACGGATACATATACGTAGCCATTTATTTATCAAATACGATTTAAATATTGTTTCGACTTTTTAAATTAAACAAAGACTATTAGGTGGTGATGTAACGCTATAACTTGTGATGTTGCATTTACATTAAATACATTATACTCATACGGCCTATAATTAATTAGGTTGCATTCGGATTCCTCGACACATTTCCCTTACTTGATTTATATAATCAACACATTCACTTGAGGTGAGTTTATAGCCCTATTTTTATATGATTCTAATGATTTACAATTCTCGGGGTGAGAAACATGCATTGTTTTACATTTGGACGCAAGTACACTTTAAACAAATTACGAGTTTGCCTAACTAGCTATAACCCACTATGCCCATGAATCATGAATTGTTAATTATTGAATTGTAAGCGCAAATGTTATTAATAGATCTATTTGGGATTGACATCCCCGTTCGAGTGAGTAGCGCTCACTAGTTTTGGCGGTACCAAAACGACGAACGTATACCATGTCGGACTTTGGATGTTGCGGGTTGAACATCTACACGGGCACATTATTGGCATTAAATTGCACACATACATGTTGTAGCTTTAGTGTCATGAGCTTAGTGCATTTCATAATTACATTTTGAGATATTGTATGTGTTACATGTCTTGCACTTGGAAATCTTGCGGTCCTACTTTATACATTACTTAAACCTGTGAATTCACCAACTTTATGTTGACATTTTAAAACATGTTTTTCTCAGGTCAATAAGGAAAGAAACAAGGATACATTGGTGGTCATCATTTTGAGAGTCAATTTGCAATAGAGATTTAAGTGCATTACATTTTGGAGATTTGTTATGTATTAAAATCTTTTACATTACAAGGATGAACAAGTTAAGCTTCGGGATTTTGTAACAAACAAGTTTATTAAATCCAATGTATCATTTTTAAACGACTCATATAGAGGTCGTTCTCATATCTTGTGCTATTGATCTATGATGTAACACTCTCATACCCATATTCCGCTGCGACCCTATTTGGGGGTGTTACACCGTCAATCATCGGTAGATTAAAGAAAGAGGTTTTCAAGCTATTCTTGACAAGATTAAAAAGAAGCTCGATGGATGGAAGGAGAAAACTCTTTCATCTTGAGGGAAGGAAGTTCTTATTAAATCCATAGCTCAAGCAATCCCTATGTATGCAATGAATATATTTTTACTTCCTGAAACCTTAATTAATGATATTCATAAAGCTCTTAACCTATATTGGTGGGGTAACGGGGTTAAACAAAACCCTATTCGATGGTGTTCGTGGGAGAAAATGTGTGTATCAAAGTTGCGTGAGGGTCTTGGCTTTCGTCATTTGGGTTTATTTAATAAGTCTTTTCTTGCAAAACAAGTATGGCAGATGATTACATCACCAAACACATTGGCTACAAAGGTACTCAAAGCTCGTTATTTTCCAAGATCCACTTCCTTTGAGGCAAACGTAGGCTATCATCCGAGCTACATTTGGCGAAGTTTTCATGGAGTCAAAGAACTTGTTCGTAAAGGATGTAAGTGGATATAGGTGATGTAACACCCTCAAATCTGAGTATGCAGCGGAATGTTGAATATCCGAAGGCGTTACATTATTGGGTCAATAGCACAAGAGCAAAAATTTCTCTTTTAAATCCTCTAGAAACTGCTCTTATGTTTTCTGCCTATTTGGTTCCTTGAAGCTTGTTGAAACATGCTTGGTTATGCTTATTTGACTTGTTTGTTATCTGGTTATCATAAGTCCTAGCCTAATTCAGTGTATTAAGTTTAAAAATCTATAAAATGCTTTTTAAAGGAGTGTTTGGGACAAGGGTTAAAACGGGTCAATTTTTGCTTTAAAAACATATGAGTCACTATGTTCAACTTCCTCCAACATATTTTTGAGCTGATTTAATCTGTTTCATAAAGTTTTCAAAGGTTAAAAGCTTATCTTAAAGTTTTGTTTAATGGATTCTTAAAACCGTTAGCTCTAATCGGTTTTCTTATAGTTTATTTGAAAAACTTGTTTAAGATCCTTTGAGCATGCCTTTTGTGTTCTTTTTAAGTGATAATCCAGTAGTATAGGTCCCCTCTAGCTTTACTTTTGTTTTAATCAAATTCTGTCAATATTTGGTTAAGTCTTCTTACAGCAAAAATAGCCTTGTTCTCTTTGCTTTGTCATCTCTTAATTGTTGTTTAAAGTGCGTAAATCTTGCTCCTATTTGCTCATTGGACATCCAGCTCAATATGTTTGTTGTTTTAAGCTTTTATTTTAGCCCTATTTTTTTTTTTTAAAAAAAAAAAAAACAGCCTAAAATTCAAGTTGCACTATGCCATAGAAAAAACCAAAAAGAATCAGTGTTGTGGTCTGCCCATTTCTTTCCCCTTTTTTTTAGCTTATTTCTTTTTCATTTAGCTTAATTCTTGTTTTCTTAAGTTATTAGGGTAAAGGACATTATCTGTTTTAACTTTTCGGCTTAAGTCATATGCTTATTAAGAGTTAGCTTTAAGATAGCCCCTTAGGCTGTTTGTTTTTAGCCATTAGCTTATCTGCTTTTTTCTGCTTATCTACCTTATTTTTTGTGCTTATTTTTATTTATATTTGCTTATTAGGTTTAGTATACCAGCTGTCTTTGCTTATTTGTGTTTTACATTTGCTTATTTGTTTTAAAAAAGTGCTTAAAAGTTTGCCACTTTAGGACTTAGTTTAAAAACTATATCCTGTCACTATTCTAGCTTTCCCTTTCCAGCTTTACAGATTTGCTTATTTAAGTTCATAACAGCTTATTTAAGTTCATAACAGTTTATTTAGACTGGCCTAGATCCTTTTAGCTTATTTTAGCCCTACTTGTAGCTTATTTCAGTTTGTAGTTTAAAAGTTCTAAATCTTTAAGTTCACTAGCAAAACTGTCATCTTTTTATGCTTATTTCTGAGCTTATTTGTTAGTTTCTAAAAAAGTCATAGTTTTAAAATTTGCTTATTTTTATGTGTAGTTTAAGTTTGAAAAAGAAAATTTGAAAAAAAATGTTTTTAAAAAAGAAGAGGCATGGGGTTCGAACCCATGACCTCCCCTTTGTAAACACACATCCTTAACACACACTCTCAATGCCAGTAGCGCCAGTAGGGCCATCTGGTTTTCTACTACACCATTTAATTTATAAGGCCTTTTAGCCCTTTTGCTTTTCAGCCCTTTGAGGCTTATTTTCAGCTTATTTATAAGCATTCTTTCAAAGTTTGTATTTTTCCTGCGTTATTCATAGTTAGAACTACTTTCTTTAATTTTTCGAGATTTTTAACAAGTTGTTTACTATTTTCAATAATTAATTTTCATTAAAACTGTTTTTAAATCATAAAAAATAAAATAAAAGTCAAAAAAATAAAATTCTTTTTTTCAAAATTTTCTTTTATCATTTAGGACCTAGGAAAAATAAATTTGCTCTCGGGAATGGTTTAATTTTTTAGAATCTGTTGATTTTAAAGAACCGGGATCGAATCTCGTTCGACGTTTACTTCTGCATTAGCCTTAAACACCTCCGTTTTTTGATCTAGTTTTCTTTATTCTTACTTTTTAGTCATTTAAGATTTATTAAAAGTTAAAAAAATCACTTTAGGATTAAAATTTTAATAATTAGGTTTTTAAGTCGCGTTTTTACGTCCCCGTTTTAGGTTTTAGCCTAAATTACTTTCGTTTTAGGGTTTCTTTTACTTGTTTTTGCATTTTATTTGTAGAAATAGATAATCAAATCAAATCTTTGATCATTCAAGCACGATTCCCAAACGAAACTCGATTTTCAAATTCACGCCTCGTCGGGAAGAACGACCCGGGTCCGGCTTTAAACTTTGTGGATAACGAAGTGAGAAACGAATACTTCCGGTAATACTATACTACTATCATTGATATTATCATATTTGTTATATATTTATATATATTTATTATATATTTATATGTATTAAAAGGATACTTGTCAATTTTTGGCGTCGCTGCCGGGAGGCCATGAAACGATTATCGAGTTGAAGTTTGTTGTGCTTTGAAGACCCTTCCCTCGTGAAGTATATATATATATATATATATATATATATATATATATATATATATATATATATCTTACGTGTATAAAAAGGAACGGATCAATTTTTGGTGCCGCTGCCGGGGAGAGGTGTAGCGATCTTTACGAGATTGTTTGTGTTCGAGCCTTGAAGACCCTTCCTTGTGAAGTTATTTTCTTTATAAAAAAAATATAAAAATACAAAAACATTTTTCATTTTTTTTATTAATATATAAAAGCAAGAAAAATCAATAAAAAAATAAAAAAATAAAAAAAAATAAAATAAATAAAAAAAAAGTAAAAAATATTTCCTTTTCTTTTATTAGTTCAATTATCATATAAAAAAATAGAAATAAAATAAACAAAGTTGGTAAAAGAACATCAACAAATAATACCTTCAATTGAGGTATTATCCATCAATAAGTTCCCAACTCGAACCAAAGATCAAAAACTTACCTTTTGTGTCACTTGCGACGTACGGCTCACCTTTTAAAGTTAAACAAACTCCTTTGTGCGTTTTTCTTTTAAAGAGCTACCGTAAAGCTTGTTGATTATTAGGTTTAAGTTATTCGATCTCGTTTTGTCCTTTAATAAACTATATTGTTTAAAAAAAACCTAAAAACCCAAAAATAATCTTCTTTTTGTTCTTATCCATTTAATTCTTTTCTTAACCCTCTATATTGTTTAATTCTTATGGCGTCATTCGACTATTGTTTAAATCCCTTTATGCAATTAAAGAATGCTCGTCTTGTGGAGCTTTGTACACTTCAAACTATTGTTGTTCTAAAGGGAGACTTGAAGACAAGATTCTTGTTCCTAAAACACCCGACTCGTCTCAACGACCCCCTCAGAATTGCGCAACTTGTGGAGACCCGGTTGATGGTCTATATTGTCGACCTTGTGCTTTTGTGCGAAAGTGTTTGAATGAAGGTTGGTATACAATTCATGATGAAAACGAAATTCTAAACACTTTTGAGTCATCCAATGACAACACTAACATTATTAGTGCACCTCAAGAGCCATTCGTTGTCAATCAAGACCCCGGTGAAAATTCCTCGCAAAGACCTCCACAAATTGTTGTTACGAGTGTGGGGATTCGTTAGACGATATCTTTTGTCAACAATGTACTTGTAAGTCTTGTGGGAAAGGTGCTCATTATGGTTACAATTGTCCACCGCAAATTCCGATTATTTCTAATTTGGAACCATGCTACAATCAAAACCTTAATGAGATCCTACAAAATTTGCAAAGTTTGCAACAACAATGTTTTTTGGGTACATGCCAACAATGTGGTTGTAATGAATATGATGGAGTTTGTTTTTATTGTACTGTTGAAAATGGAACAAAAATCAAATTTTCAACTCCGTACTCTTCTTACGATTCTTCAAATTTTGCAAACCACCTTCCATAACCCCAATACGTGCCATACTCTTATGAGTTATGTGGAAACAATGCCCATCATGGTTATGATTGTCCACCTCAAGTCCCGTTTGTCTATAATCAGGACCCGTGTTTCGATCAAAACTTCGATAATACTTTTCCACTAACTTCACCAAGTTTTCCACAACAAAACCTTTGTTGTGAAAACTGCGGGGGTCTTCATGCGACTTTTCAGTGTCAACCGATAAGCCAAGATTTCTATAATTCTAATTCTTTCGGTTTTAACCAATCTCAAACCCCGCAGTTTCTCGTCAATTATCCTTCTCAAGAGACAAGTAAAGAAATTTTGCAAGCTCAAGAAGACTTAATGGAAGCTATATAAGCCTTTTTAAAGGAGTATGATCATATACCTCCTAATGAAAAGTGCATGGCTTTATTGCTAGCTGAGGATAGATTTCATAAGATTAAGCAAACTATGGAAGAAGAGCAGAATCAAACTGGAGTTATGCAAGAATTGTTTCTTAAACTCATGAATGATTTGCAAATTCTTAAAGGAAGTCAATAAGAGAAGAAGGAGACGGCAGCTCAAAGTTTTACTCCATATTGGAATTTTTCTATGATTGATGATGAAGAAGCTAGAGACAACTTTATGAAAGACATTTGCACCTTCTTAAGGAAGTTTAGTTGTATACCTTTTGGAGTAACACCAAAGGTTATATTGATAGCTTAGGAGAGATTTGGCAAAATTAAGGATGCTTTGACGGACGAACAATATCAACAAGAGGATATTTAAGAATTGATGAGTAAACTCCTTGAAGAAGTGCGAAATATTAGAGAAGAGCTATCTGAATATATTAATTGTCTAAGTTGGAATCGTCTTACTTTCTACGACAATGACGATAATGAGTATACCATTATATATAGCAAGCTTAAAGAAATCACACCCGACTTACCGATCGAGGAGCCCGATAACTCTCTAAGTATGGGGGACGAGCATCTTGACACTATTCCTAGTGTTGAGAACCTTATCCCAATCCCAAGTGAGTTCGAGGGTATTTCCGACGATACATGTGATGTGCCCGAGTGTGATGAAACTTCTCCGAATTTTACAACTTTCTCGAATCCTCTCTTTGATTCAAACGACGATTTCAACTCTAGTGATGACGAGTCACTTTTTGATGAAGACGTTTCGATGGAAAATTTCAAAATTTATTCGAACCTTCTTTTTGATGATAAAGAAATCATTTCTCCAAAGATTGATCCGCATTATTTCAATGTCGAGTATAATCTTATCGAATCTTTGCTTAACCATGATATTTTAATCTATTCTTCACCTAAGTTTAATTATCTTCTCGAGGAGTTCTCCGATGAACTCGCTCATATCGATCCAATTCCACTAGGAATTGAGAAAGCCGACTTTAATCTAGAGGAAGAAATCCGTCTTGTTGAGAATCTGTTATATGATAAATCATCTCGACGACCGCCGGAAGAACTTAATTTGGAAATTGCTAATACGATTTTTGAGTCTCTCTCCCCATCTCCTATCCCCGTCGAGGATAGTGACTCTCTTATGGAGGAGATCAATTTATTTATTGCTTTCGATGACTCAATGCCACTAGGCATTGAGGACGACGATAATGACTCAGAAGGGGATATTTGTTTTCTTGAAGAATTTCTTAATAATGATTCCCTTCCCCTTCCCGAGTTTGAATCATTTCATTTAGATCCGTCATCTCCTCGTCCTCCTCCGGAACCACCGGATATTGAGATTAGCTTAATTAATGAGACCGATGCACCCGTGATAAACAATGTTGATGAGCTTAATGAAGATGAATTTTTTGACCCAGGGGGAGTTGAGATTAATGTTGAAGTTGACAATTCCTTTACATTTGTCACTCGATCAAGTTTTACACTGGTTTGGACAACGGAAAGCGGAAAAGGAGCGTGTTTTAATGGAAGAAAAGTATCTTGCTGTTTCACAACGTATTAAATCTATTTGTAACGACGAGGATGATTCTATTCCTTTGAGAGATATTATTGCTCGATATTCTTCGTTTGTTGCTATCACATCTTCACCTCTCGACTTACCAACTGAAGAACCCGAGGACTCTCTCATAATGGGGGACGAGCATCTTGACACTATTCTTGAAAAGGAATCAGACGAATTAATTATGTCTAGTGTTGAGAACTTTGTCCCAATCCCAAGTGAGTTTGAGGATTTTTCCGACAATGAAAGTGAGTGTGATATGCCAGTTTGTGATGATTTTATAACTTTATCGAATCCTCTCTTTGATTTAAACGATAATTTCACCTCTAGTGATGACAAGTCACTTTCTGATGAGGACGTTCCGATGGAAAATTTCAAAATTTATTCGAACCCTCTTTTTGATGATGAAGAAATCATTTCTACCAAGATAGATCCGCATTCCTTTAATGCCGAGTCTAATCTTATCGAATCTTTGCTTAACCGTGATATTTTGATTGATTCTTCACCTAAGTTTGATTATCTTCTCGAGGAGTTATCCGGTGAACTTGCTCATATCGATCTAATTCCACCGGGAATTGAGAAGGCCGACTTTGATCTAGAGGAAGAAATCCGTCTTGTTGAGAATTTGTTGTATGATAATTCATCTCCACGACCGCCGAAAGAACTTAATTTGGAAATTGCTGATACAATTCTTGAGTCTCTCTCTCCATCTCCTATCCCCATCACGGATAGTGATTCTCTTATGGAGGAGATCGATTTATTGCTTGCTTCTGATGACTTGATGCCACCGGGAATTGAGAATGACGATTATGACTCGGAAGGGGATATTCGTTTTCTTGAAGAATTGCTTATCAATGATTCTCTTCCCCTTCCCGAAAATGAGTCATCTAACCTTGATCATTTTAATGATCCGTCATCTCCTCGTCCTCCTTCGGAACCACCGGATGTTGAGATTTGCTAAAATTTTAAGCCCGATACGACTATGAAGAACAATATTTTTGAGCTTAATAAAGATGAATGTTTTGACCTAGGGGGAGGTGAGATTAATGTTGAAGTTGACTATTCCTTCACATTTGTCATTCGGACTTTTCTCCCGTTTCTCACTTACCCTGAGGTTTCTCCTTTACTTTCCTCCACCAAAAATGAGGACACCATTTTTAACCCTGGCATATCCACTTAGAGTCGGTGGCCTCTTATCGGGATGGAACTTTCATGTGCTTTAATGTTTTTCCAAACATTAATGAAAGCCCGATTGAGATTTCTTCTTCCATTTACTCTCTCCAAGGACGAATAAATTCTGGGATCGAGTCAAGCTATGTGACTCGGTGACCAAAAACAAAGCGCTTCGTGGGAGGCACCCCATGCTTATCCATTTTCTATTTTCTTTCTTATTTTCTATTTGAGGAGGCTTGTACTCTTCCGATTCTTGTTGTGATTGTACTTGTGATTGTTTGCAGGATTGATCCCAAATTTTCTGAAGTCTCTCGTGTTCGGTGTTTTGTCCCGGTCCACTCGAGCTTCCTAGCCTTTTCTTGCCATTAGTTTGGGGAAATCCGATATCCTAAAGATTATTATCGACTAACGTTTATCTTTTAGCACACTTAATAAACGGCTAAAGATTTTTGTGATACTTTCTTTATGTTTAGGTTATGCATTCGACCTTTTTGAGTTCTAGTATGGGGTTTTTAAGTCTTCGACTAGGAAACATTGAGGACAATGTTTGATTTTAGTATGGGGTAATATATCTTCGATATGATCTTACCTACTTTTACCCGTTGTTCTCACGTACCCCGTTTTCCCACAAATTTTTTTTTTCAAAAATATGAAAATTTTAAAATTTTCAAAAATAAAATAAGTGTTTTGTCACAATTTTGACTTTCTTGCTGGGTAGAATAAGAGTAAATTTTGACCCGATCGAGCGTGTTGAGCTCTAGCTTGTTTCTTAACTTTTAGGCTAAGCGTTCGCGAAATTCGCGAAGAACGAAAAATGATAGAGTTAATTATGAGTAGGATGCTAAACAAGGATTATTTGGAAATCTTAAGAGCTCATATATGTAATTTGTAGTTTTTTCTCCCATAAGCTCCTAACCGGATTAGTAATACGTGTTGTTTTGGAAATTAAACTTAAATCAATAATTTTTATGTAATATATAGCAAGAATTTTAGTCTTAGTTCAAATTTATACTTGAATTTTTCAAAAAGAAGTCTTCTTTATATAAAGTAAAAAAAACACAAAACAATAATAATAATAATAATAAAAGCTGTGGGTTGATAAAAGTTTACTACCTCTTGACGGCTCACAACCGATGTGGTAGTCTTCTAAAAGAAAGCCCATAGTAAGAATAAAAATCCGAGACTGATAAAAGTTTGCTGCATCTTGCCGGCTCACAACCGATGTTGCAGCCTTCTAAAAGGTCGAGGGTTACAATTTCATAAATGTTTAATATTAAATTTAAATTAATAAATTGATTTCTTTTTGTTAAATTCAAATATGCTTTTGAACTTTGACTAAGTCTATTTTTAAAGCTATGTATACGGGAAACCTAAGAGTTTTTGAAGCCTAAGGTCCGTGAGTCCCGATACTAGTCTATGTGGGGTGTCAAAAGCCTGGTCACTTAGCCGCAAGGTTGGGATGTGCCGAGACGAAAGTCGCTACATAGGATGATCTCGCCTTCAAACTCATTATTCTTGGGTGTGGGGAACGTGAAGCATTGTTTGTTTGCAAAACGTTGATCCATGGTTGAAATTCATAATAGCACACTCACTTAAGATATAATAAATGTCGGGAGTGAAAAGTTCACAAGTTGCAAATATGAGTAGTGTTAGCATCTTTACTGATATTTAGCTGTGATTTCGTTTTAAGCTTGGTTTGGATAAGTGAAAAGTCGGGGACGATAAATTTATCCTTTTTGGGGCATTCTCGGATCGAAATGCATCTTGTTCTATGATCCCTAACAGTTATAGAAATAACGAAGGTCGAAATATTCTAAGTTTATAAAAAAAATTATAAAAATGGGAAAATTGGGGTGTTTTATAACTTGTGACTTCTTAACCCTCCCCACAAAAGTCTTTGATACTTTTCAAAGGTTTAGTTTGGGGAAGTTTTAAGGTATTTGGTTATAAAGCATATAATATTGCATGAGGACACGCAATCGCTTAGTTTGGGGAATTTTAATATGTGTGAAAACACATATCCTTTTTATATCAAAAATGTCCCTTAAAAGACAAAATTGTGCTTAAAATGCTTGTATATTGCTTGTTTTGTCTTTGTGATTGTGTAGGTACGGATATTGCAAAAATCTCAAGAAAACGGTCAAAACCGGACAAACACGGACACGGGAAAGGAAAGAGAATACAAGAGCCGGGAGAATGCTATCAAAGGTCAACAAAAGTCAACCCTTGGTCAACCAAAGTCAACACACAAAATGACAAATCCCAAATTTCAATACATGGTTTCACCGATTGAAACCAACGTGATACTTTCTACAATGCCTAGAACCTGGCGACTAAGCATTCCTTGAATTCTGCGCGGTGGCAATCTCTTGGAAGGTAGTATTCAAGTTGTGTTGACAATTACCGAAAACAAATCTACAGTCCGCAATTCACGAAACAATTCGATTATTTCTCAAGTGAACTTCAAGTGATGGTAATTCTTTTTCGTCCGATTATAGCCAAACTTACTCATTGTAGTAAACCAGCAAAACGAGTGATGTGGACATACTGCTTGACGGCTATTCTTAAAAAATAAAACAAAATAACAATTTCAAGCAACCCCACCTCCTGCTTCCGTAAAGGCATATTGAGGAGATTATGTCCGATGGGTGGTGCTCTTCTTACTCATCAGTCGTCTACGCCGCGATGGCATCACTTTCCAGAATATCAGGATAATATTTCAAGGATACGTATGCAGCAAGCCACGGGTAACTACAATCAGGGTTAATTCGGTTATCGTCCTAGAGTGTGGTTAATCAACATGACCATTCGGGTTTTGTTCTACAAAAGGGCAGAATAATCTAAAACGTTTTAGCCAACCTCCAGGATATAACCGAGGGAAACAAGTTCAATCAAATATTGCAAACTTATCAAGATCCAATTCAACAAAACCAAAGTGTTCCTTTAAGTAGTTGGTTAATCAATTGAGATAACTAAATGATGTTAATATTAAAAAAGCCATGCAAGATCAATTTAACAATGTGAAAATGAGTTAAGAAATGAATGCATCTTCAATTCAAGGTTCAATGTCCAATCAAACAACGAAGCTTAAGAACCTGTATTGCTAGTTTCTTTCAATTGAACACCTGCTTCTACCTCGGCTTCGGATCTGTCTCATAACAACCAGTTGCTAACAGGAAAGGTGAATGAAAGCCATTACATCTGAGTGGTCTTGTTTCTTGATGACCTACCGTTACTTATTCACTCCTCCATTCATTTAATCCGGGAGGGGAGGTTTTGAACGTTGTAGAGGAGACTTTACTGGGACCCGAACATGGTGAGTTACCACTTAAGTCCACTCCACTCGTCCAAAAAGCTAAACCTTCATCTCAACGAATTATGTGTTCACAAAGGGATCTCTTCACCTCATATCCTTTTTCCGCAAGATATGAACCAAGAAAACGGTAAGAGAAGATGAGTCCAAAATCAAAAATTTTGGCAAATGTTCAAACAACTTCCACATCAATTTCTCTCTTACGATGCTTTGATTCTAATCCTGAAATACCAAAAAAATTCTTTAAGTCTCTCATTTCTAATAAGCAAAAACTTATTGAATTGGCAAATCCACCCTCAATGAAAATTGCTCAGCGATTATCCTCATGAAGTTAACGAAAAACTGGATGACCACTGAGAAAATTTCTCATTCCATGTGGTTTTAGTGAGTCATGTGCAAGGCCCTTGCCGATCTAGGGTGCTAGGCATAAAACTTGGGCTACTCTCATTTGGAAAAAGGTTATGTTTACCCGAGGCTTTTTCCCACCCAAAATGACTCTTGAACTGCTAACCGGGGATATTTGCACTCCGAAAGGAATTGCAAGAGATGTCTTTGTTCCGGTTGGAAAGTTCACATTCCCCGCTGATTTTATCATTGTTGATTATGAAAGCGATCTACGAGTCCCCCTCATCTTGGGAAGACCTTTCTTACGGACCGCTCGTGCTTTGATTGACGTTCACAGAGAAGAAATGATTCGCCATAACGGTAATGAAAGATTAACCTTGAATATGAGACATGACACTTCAAGCTATTCAAACGAACCTCATCAAGAATCAATCAACATGATTGATGTCTATAATGTTTCACATGAGAAAATTCTTGAAGATTTGTTTGCATCAAATCATCCAAGTGGCAATCCTACTTCTCCTCTCACTTCTCATACCGACTTAACTTCACCGGAAGTTATCAATCCATCGAGTGGCAATCCCACTTTGATTTCGGAACCCATGACCAAGTCTTCTTCTTCCCCCACGCTTACTTCCATCGAAGAAAGTGAATTAATTTGGGAAGAATTTGAAGCTTATCTCGTAAGTGATTCATTTCCACTGGGAAATAGTAATCCTTCATCTCCTCTCCCTCCTTTTCATAATTCTTTAAGTGGCAGTACCACTTCTTCTTCACATAGTCTCCCGATTTCCGAGACTAGCGACTATTCTCTTGAGGAGTTCGCCGATGAACTCGCTCTTATCACGTTTCCACCGGGAAATGATGATCTTCCCTTTTGATGCCAAATCCGATCTTCAAGAAATAGAGTATTTGCTTAACCATAATCCTATCGAGGAGATGGATTCTATTCTCGAATATTTGGTTGATAAAAATTCTCCTAATGACAATATTGTTGATACCATTTATGAGATGTTCACCGATGAACATGCTCCTGATTACTCATCCCCACCATTATGGGATGATTATGATGATGAACTTTCTGATCTTAAGACCGTTAATGATGATACTTATGATGATCCATTTGACTCTGAGGAAAAGAAAATCAAAGATTCTAAAATCTTGATTGATGAACTTGATCCACCCGGATCAAGTGATTCCCTTCCTTTTCCTGAGTGTGACTTGGTTTTCTATGAGGATTTTTCCGAGGTTGATACTTTGTCTTTGACCAACAACGAGGACAAGGTATTTAATCTGGGTATACTCATTCATGAGAACCATTTTGAAGTCACCAACTGTAAAACAATGGAAAAGAATGTAAAGAAGACCACTAATGCTTCTTTAATTCTTGAGGATTTTAATCCTCCTCTTTATGAACTTCCTTTCCACAAAGAAGTTCTCGGGCTCGGAGCTTTACTCTCGTTTTCGTCCGAAAATGAGGAAAAAGTTATCAACCCCGGGATTATCACTTCTAAAGAAGTTCATATTTCTCTTCACCTGGAATTATCTCATCGGGACTCTAAAGCTTTCAAATTCATTAAAATTTTTGAAAGCCCGATGGAGATTTTTCCTTGCTCTTATAAAGAGGACATCCGTATTTTGGATGTTCCGTGTCTTCATTTCTATCCCCCTTGTTAGATATTAGAAAAAGACTCTGTCACCCCGTGTATTTTACTGTTTATTATAGCTCGTAGTTTAATAGTTAATAGTA
>BQNB010102039.1:3187-17696 GCA_026074375.1 Tanacetum coccineum
CCATTAAGCAGTAAGTAGGTAAAGTCTCTATGAGCTAGGGTTTAATAAGATCACCATTGCTTTAATCCCTAAGATAGATTATAATCAGCGAATAAGGATGCTTTATGCGGATGCTTTAATTATGACAGAATTAATGTGTCTAGGTCTTAGGATGATGTAAGGCCTAAGTCTTAAGAATGATATACCTCCTCAAAAGAAGAAATCATTGCACTTAATAAACAAACCAACTTTCTAATCGGATTAATAACGGTTAATACAGTTTCCCTATATTTGAATCGACCGCTCTTTTATCTTTTGTTAATTTGCTTGCGTGGGTTAAAGTGCCTTGAATTGATTGTAGTCACCAACCAAAGCGTGCCAGTCTCTCAGGCTGAAAACCTCCTTTTCCTGTTAGAATTAGGATTAAGACTTATGTTTAGAATATAATAGAATTAACATAGATTAGATAACCAAGATATTAATTAAAATTGATAGATTTAACCTCGTTTCAAGTGTTCGACACCCTATTTACCACGAAACTACTACCAATCGGGTACACTGCCCATTAAAGTGTTGTTTTTGGTTTAGTCGGCAAAATATAAATTTAAAACTTAAAACATAAAAATATACACCACACAACGACGCATCAAGTTTTTTGCGCCGCTGCTGGGGAGTGAAAATTAATCTTGATTTTTATTTGATATATTTTGGTTTTTAACATTAGATTAGATCTAACCCTTAGGAGTAGTGTAGTTTAGAGTAATTGGTATTCTAGTTTGTTTATTATGATTATGTGATACGACGTATTCGGTCCTTTGAATACGACGTATTGGTTATTTAACTGCCTTTCTAGTAAGTTTATTTTAGGATGAATGATCCCAACGTGACTATGGAAGAATATATCAAGCTTGAAGAAGAAAAAGCTTGTAGGCGTGGTCGGATGTTTAACTGGGAAACTGCTACATATGGGAAGATCGGGGTTGATGACGATCTTCACGACCTTAGATATGTGGAAGCTGAATTCCCAGCTATAGTCATTGATGATGCCTTTGCACCTCAGGATGCACTTCCGTGCAAATCTCAAGTAAGTACTCCTGTCAACGATGAGATCGACTTTAGAATATCATTTGACGAATCCGACGATGAGGATTACACAATAATTTGTAACAAAAACTCATTTTCTTATAAAATGATTTCTGTCAACAATTTGAAAACGGATTCGGAGAACGATAATGAAAAAGCTGGTATACCTTCTTTTCCGCCACCCAAGCCTACGATCAGTTATGTTGATGATTTGGACTTTTTTTGAGAATGAATTTCTAGCCATTGTTTACAATGATGCTCAAACGTCTAAATCTGATTACTTAACTGAACCAATTTTAAACCCTCAACATGTCGATGAATTTGATTTAAATGATGAAACATCATTGTTTGAATATGACGAAGAGGAACAAAATGTTTTGGACTTTAACGATCTATTCCCTTTCAACATGATTCATCCAGATTATTTAAAATCAGACAAGGACAATGATAATAATAAAATTGATATAATACAATCTTCGGAGGGTAATTTAAATACACATAGGTCAAATATGCTTATGGAAATAAGTCACGATAAAATAGATAAACTTTTTGAGGAGGAAAGCTTTATCTTGGAACTAAATGTGAATATCGTAACTTGGATTTATCTTTTCAACGAGATGCTATTATGCTTTATTATGATTTTGTTTGTGTCGTTCGGCATTCCGTTCGACCATAAGCGGTATTATAAGGATGGTGATTGTACGCTAATGTTGCGGAGGCCAAGGTACGTTTTCTTTGCTTTATTTTAGGAAAATTGGTCTCCAAGAATGGATAAGGTGTATTAGGATAAAACCTATACGGCGTATCCACTATTTTTAATAAATTTGACTAAGTCAACAAAATCCGCCAATACGGCGTATTAATCAAACCACGATACGGCGTATCGAGTTCGGGTATAAAAACCCCTCTGATACGCCGGATTGAGATTTACCGCTACTTTTTTAGTCCACACACATAAACAATTTTACCACTACAATTTCTTGGAGATTCCTAGTTTTCGATTCGTAATCACACTCTTTTCTTTGTCAAGATCATACGGTAATAAGTTTGCTCTTTTTCCTTTTAATTTACGATTGAATTTTGATTTAGGGTTAGGGTTTGGATAGGATTTGGTTTTAGTATCTATGCCATAAGTTTTAGATCCCTTTTCTTTCCCCCTCCCCCCTCCTAATTTAGATGTTAGTAGTTTTATGAGTTTTGATTGGGTTAAAATGGGTAAACTGGGGTACCCCCTTTTTTGTATTGCAGAGCAATATGGCGTATCCGTTCACATGGATACTAAGTATTGACAAAATTTTACCCAATTTTAAAATCCCAATACAGCGTATTCAGTAAAATGAATACGACGTATTGACTTAAAAAGGATCCTAAATTTTTAGACCCATACGTCATATTGACTAAACACCTATACAACGTAATGACCATATTGATCCTTATACGGTGTATCCATTTATGAATACGCCGTATCCACCCTTAGAACATAAGGTTTAAGTTTCTACAATCTTTGTGATATCCTTGTTGATTTTGTAGATATGGCACCCCTACCGCCACATGAGCAGAGACACCCATTTCTTAGGTACCAGAGTTTAGAGTACACTGATGTAGATATTGCTGATTTTGAGGAGAGGTTAGAGAGGATTTAATGTCGAGAGATACACCGAGTTTAGGTTGTGGACTTTTAGAGGATACCCGAGCTTATGAGGGATGGTTTGTTTGCTAGGATGGTGATGGAGCACCGTGATGATGTCAGGGTTGTTGTGTTTAATTGTCGAGCCTGAGGGAGGCTGTTTAATACTAGGCGACCTCTGGTTAAAGAGCTTATTCTAGAGTTCATTAGCACACTCCAATTTGGAGAGGTATTGCTTGACTTGGATGCTCTTGATACTATTAAGTTTCAGTTAGGTAGAGCCAGGAGACGTTTGAGCTGGAGGCAGTTTATTTTAGCCTTGGGATTACATATCGGAGAGGAGATAGAGTCCCTAGTTTTGCTAGGTACTAGATTAAGAGTCAGAGGATAATCCCTGGGAAGGTGGATCTACATGATTATTAGAGGGATATTTTGACTGATGGAGATTTCCTAGGACCTCCCCCTTTTTACACTTTGATTAGAGATCCGGTGTTGAGACTTTGCCATCGGATGATGGCACATAGTATTGCTGGTAGGAGTCAGGCACCTGAAAAGGTGACCATGACTGATATGTTTTATTTGAGAGGGTTGGATGTTGGATCGGTCAACATCCCTTACTTATTAGCCCGATATCTGAGGAGGTTTGCTGTTAGGAGGAAGAGTGGGGCTCATATCTCTGGTGGGCAGTTTGTAGCTCGATTAGCTGAGCATTTTGGACTTCTGACTGCGGAGATACTTGGAGGATTGACAGTTACTGCCCCCGAGCTTCCGATTATTGATATGGCTGAGTTGGTTAGACTGCAGATTTAGGAGCAGATAGATGATACTTGGGCTTGGGTAGCCATAGGACTAGAGAGGCAGTCCGATGCTGCGGCTGGTGCCCCTAGGGTGGCTCTGGATACCCCTATTGTGGATAAGGGTGGCCAGGCTGATCTGGCACCCGCACAGGCACCACCACCACCACTAGCTGCTGGAAGGACCATGCCATAGAGGATGGCCAGATTAGAGGAGGACGTGTACGAGATAGGTAGGACGTTAGCTGAGCAGTGTAAGATGATTAGTGCGATGGCTCGCGATTTTTCTAGATTCTATACATGGACTACCACTAGCCTTGCACGGATGATGATCAGGGAAGGTGTAACATACACAAGTTATTCTAAGACACCGAGAGAGTACACGAGGCGCGTAAGATACAGGACTAATGGTGCCAGCACCTCCGCAGCACAGCAGGACCAACAACAGCCAGACCCATGATCCCTCATGTCCTTATCTTTTATTTATATCTATCTGTACATTTATTATTATTCATGTTATCATGTATCTAACTATTAAACAGGTTCTCATATTTTTACGTATATATCATGGTATGATGTTTTGATTTGTTTTTGTATGATAGAATCAAGCCTGGCCATAAGTTTAGCACCATAGTTCATGAATATGTTACGGAACCAAGCAAGATATTCATACCAAACAACAAAATGGAGAAGAGAGAGATGATTTCAAATAAAGAGAATCTGAAGACAAGTCTAACTTAAAGACTTTGCTATAAACAAAAATACTTCCCGAGAGACAACCCGGATTGTTATTTAATTTTATCGAGTCTGTCTTCCCAGACATCAATACGGCGTATCCGCTCCATACTATACGGCGTATTAATTGTCTGGACATTATTAGTCTTTATTTTTTATTGCACTTTAAAAACATTATTGTCAGTTCTGGTAATACGGCATATTCATTAACCTGATACGGCGTATCTACCATACTGATTCATATTTTGGTTTGTTTAGTTTAGTTTAAATTAACGTAGATGCCAAGATAGGAATGCATGTTTTTCCTATTTTACACAGGACCTCGTGAAAGAAATATCGACGAATATTGGTGGAGAATTTAAAAATCTGAAGATCTTGAAGTGTTGGAGTCTTGAAGCCTCAAGACGGCTGTTCAACACGCAATCTTGCTCAATAAACGCAAAATGGAGAATCTACCGAGCAAATATCAAGGGAGTTTCTCATTCTAATTCTTTTCAATTCCCGTATTTAATGTTTTATCTATACAACAAGGACGTTGTATAATTCAAGTGAGGGGATGGAATTAGAATGTATACTTGTCCTAATTTTCATATCAAAATGCTTAAATTATGCTCAAATTTAAAAAAAATTCAAGCATACTTTTGTGAAATTACCTGTTACATAACCGTACACAATAACCCTTGTTAGATATTGTGAGGATTTAACCTTATCCGTTTCTAAATGTTTACCTAAATTCTACAAAATATGAGTGTGCCGGTGATGTTGTAGACTTTAGAACTTGGCTTGCTATATCTATTCGAGACCACAATAATGAGTATTATAGATTTAGATGAAGTAACTTGTCTAAATTGGTAAATTTTAGGATCACACCTAAATCGCCTTTACATGTTGTTTATTAACTAACTACACCGGTTAGTTAACCTCTAATTTAAACCCTTTTCCACTCTCATCTTTAGAGTGAAGATCCACTAGAATAACCCGTAGAGCCAATCCTTTAGGAACTACACCAATTATTTGTTTCATTACACCCTTACACCTTAACCTACCCTATTAAGTTTAATTTACAGTTGCTAGTTGCTTAAAGTATAAAGTTTGTATTTCCTGAGTCTTGTATCATTTTCTATCTTTGGTAGGGTTGAAAATTTACACATTGTAAATGGGAATGTATATTATAGTCAAAACTCATGTGATTTTACTACCATCACAAGTAATGGTGAGTCCGAAGAACGAAGGAACTATCGAAGGAATTATCCAAAATTATTATGATCATGAAGATAGTGAAACTACTCCGAGTTTCGTATATAGTTAGATTGCAAAGGAAAAAAAGAAAAAATGAGAAAAAATCGCAACAAAAAAGAGAAGGAAAGTTTGAAGATAATCGTTTCGCAACTACCGAAGGAATTACACAAAGAATCAATTATTCGTTGATACAAATCAATGATGTAGAGTATTGTACAAAGTGGTAGATCGCCACTTACCTTATAGAGTATGTAAATTTGGGATGATTGGGAAGTTGACCATTACGGGAACGCCAACTTTGGTTGTTATTTTTGATCTATGATCAAGACGTTGTAAATAGTCGTGTTTTTATCATGGTAACGGTCAGGAAAAAGTGTCTAGCAACTTGTATCTTAGTCTTAATCTATTTTTTTCTTGATTTTTATTTAATAACAATTTACTTCCCTCTCACCTGATGATTAGCCGCTAGTTTTACGCGAATGGGGACTTGTTCGAGCATGCATGTCTATTCCATCGTTACAGCCATGTATGCATGTCTTAGCTACCTCGTTGGTTTATGAATTTTAGTGAAATTTAGAAGGTTCCTACCCTATATCATTCTTTATCCTAACCGTTGGTTAAATTCAAATGGGGATGTGATCGAACACACATGTCTATTCCGTCGTTACGGCCATGTATGTGTGCTTCAGCTGCCTTGTTGGAGTGGTACTTCTGGTGAAAGATTGTAGAATGATTAACCATAAGCCTTTCCATACAAAAACCCATATTTACCTTTATAAACTTGTTACTCCTTGGCTTTAGTGGTGGAGATCTGTATCCTTGCCAAGCTTATGATAGAATACTCATCACGGTGAAGCAATTTGAGGGTAAATTAGTTACATGATTAACCACATTAGTATTTAGTTGAGTGATTTGATGTGTTTTCATCTTTCCCTATTTTGTGAGGATGTTTTGTGAGTACTTGTAATAGATCAAAATAAATGCTTTAACGGAAAATATCCTTAGGGATACAAGTTTTATAAACTTCTATAGCTACTTGAGGTCTAAGTAGGTTTCAAGTATGGGGGTTATTTGATAACATCAAATAACGTCTTTTTTATAGATCATTTATCCCTTGTATTTACCCTTTTGTATTGTTATTGCAAGTTTGTTACTTAATCGTTTATATTTGTGAATTATAGTAATTATTGTGGTACTTGGTGATATAGCAAAAGGTTCGGTACAACAAAGATATTTTGAAGATTAATGATTATTAACTACTATACGCCGTATCATCAAGGAAGATATGGTTTCTCTGTTGCCTGCACTTACCAGAGACCACAAAGTAATGAAGATCAATATGCCGTTTTTCTAGTGAAAACTTACAATACGCCGTATCGTAGATTATTTAGTTAATTTGTGAAGATTTTTGGAAGGTATAAAAAGTGGTTCCCTATCAAGAAAACCCCTAATTCGCGTATCAAATCCTTTAGATACGCCGTATCCGAGACCGAAGCTTCTAGACCCTATAAATACAAACACTCAAAAATGAGGGTTAAGGTGTGCTAAAATCTATTCTCGTTATCCTAATCCGTAAAAGTTGATTTTTAGAGGAGGAAAAATCAGAAGAAGAAGGTCATGCAAGGCGATGTATCTATTTGGAGACATCGTGTATTTCCAGAGACTGTTAATAATCATTCAATTTTTGGTCATTAATTGTTTACTCGTTAGTTTACCTTGGCTAAATACTTGTGCGTTTGTATATATTATGTTGTTTGAAGGCTACACCTTCGGGTATTTAGCCATTATTATGAAGATCTAAATGTTTGGTATTTGTTTATCTTGATTTCTTAATTTATCGTTGAATGCTTGTTTATGTTTATCAGTTTATACTTGTTTACGCGCTTTTGTATGCGACCTATCATTCAACTGGATCTAGTGATACGGACCAAGTAATCTAGAGTCTGGGATAGCTCTCCATATAGTAATTTATACATCTAGAACCATAGGATCACAAATATTGTCCTACTAAATATGTGTCTAGGATACACTTTAGGCTTAACTAGTTAATTGGATATTGCCAATGGTTTATTGATCATGTTGACTAGAAGGTGAACCTAGATAATTCAAAAAATAATGTTCTGATTCCATTAGATGGTTAGACAAGTGGATTACTAGTCTATAAATCACCATTAAGCGGTAAGTGGGTAAAGTCTCTATGAGCTTGGGTTTAACAAAATCACCATTGCTTTAATCCTTAAGATAGATTATAATTAGCGAATAAGGATGCTTTATGCGGATGCTTTAATTGTGACAGAATTAATGTGTCTAGGTCTTAGGATGATGTAACGCCTAAGTCTTAAGAATGATATACCGCCTCGAAAGAAGAAATCATTGCACTTAATAAACAAACCAACTTTCTAATCGGATTAATAATGTGTTGGGATTCTTGATTTGATGAGACAATTTAAATAAAAGAATGAAACAAAAGGACTTAAATGCAAAAGAAGAATTCTTCAAAAGATGGAAGATTTTGAAGATTTCAAAAGATCTCCTTATGAAGATAGAAGATATCAGAAGATCAAGTTTAATATTTAAAAGATTTATTTGTCTTATACTTATCTTCTTATGTAAGCCTTGAAATCTCTCTATATAAAGAGATTCGTAGGCGTCTCGTATAGGTATCCAGAAAACTAGAGCTCACAATGAGAGTCTAGAATAGCGTGTGTGTGTGTGTGTACACATTTAGTTAGTTAGTATAGATTAATAGTTAGTTAGTAGCCCCAAGTTATAGAGTTAAAGGAAAGGTAGAAACATATGAAATAAAAAAAACCTTGAAAATAACTTTGATTTATGTTTATTATTCCGCTGTGCAATTTATCAATCATTGTTATTATTGAGTCTATACGATCTCCACCAATTGGTATCAGAGCCTCGTGGCTCTTGATCTAGGATACTACAAGGTTTTGGTGACGAGTTTAGAAGAAAAGAAGGAAAGAATATTGTATTAGCAGCTTGGAGTACAAGATGGCGTCACTAACAGGTTTATTCTTTGTTATATTACTTAGTATTGCTCGTTTAAGGTAGTTAATACTGCTAGTAGGGTTGTTAATACTGCTCGTTGCTATTGTCAAGGAGAATGCAATTTTGTGGTGGTTTCTACAGCAGGTTTGTGGTTATTAGCAAATTGAATTATGCTTCGTGATTGGACAGTATATGATGAGATTAAGTTTAGAGCATGTTGATACTGCTAGTTCACGAATAGCAGTAAGTTTAGGTATTAATATTGCTCATATTTACTTAGTACTGCTAATATGATTATTAATACTGCTACATGGAGATGTTTGTGCAGCTAACTCTCTTACTTAGTGCTTCTAAGGTACCATTTACACTGCTAATAATGAGTTAATGCTACCATCTTCACATTAGTACTGCTATGGATAGCAGTTAATACTGCCAGGTATATATATCATTAGTACTGCTCATTTAGATTAGTACTGCTAGTGAGATTAGTACTGCCAGTATCGGATAGTTTCTACTGCTAGTATTAAAGGGAAGTTAATACTGCAGCGTGAATACTTTGTACTGCTTCAAATAAAGTTAATACTATTAGCTTTATGTTAATACTGCTGCGTAGTACTGCTAGTTATGTCAGATATCGGACAAAGAAGAATGTTAATACTGCTAGTTTAACTCGATATCGGACAATACACACAGAAGGATCTTAGACATAACTAACAGTTTTTGAAGGTTATTTGTTTTTGATTCTACTATTTGGTTCTTGGATGGTTTAAATGTTCTTAAAGATTTAAAGGCTTGCATTTATTAGATTAATTGATTATGAAGATGTTTATTTATCACTTATTTGACGATGAAGTGAAATAATTTAGGTTTGTGTTCTTATCATATCTCAAATGGCTGACAACATTTGGAGATAACTTGTTCGTGCTTAGAAACGATGTGACAAAGACTTGACAAATCTAGCAAAGGTGTGTGATCTAACTTATGGTGCTTAATGCTCACATTTGCTATCACTTGGTATGTGTCTCATAGAAGATGAGAATTTTTGTCAAGAGGTTGCGATCTACTTATATTTCACAGATTTATTTATAAGTTTGACGTCACGTGGATAGTACAAGATATAAGACACAAGTTTGGGTTATTCTACTTCTACATCAAGTTCGTTATACTTAGTTTTCTTCATCAGTAATCATTACATAGAGCCTACAGAATTTAAAGATTCAAGAGATGGTAACATATTGGTTTTAGGGGAAGCTTATTGATTAAATGTTTAACCATCTACATGCACCACTTGAGGGGAAGTGTTTCGTTACTACTGCTAGTCATTTATTACTGCTGCTAGTTTATGTTTCTACTGCTCAGAGTCATTTTTCGTATTATGCTTCATGGCGGGTATTTTGAGTATTGGAAGGCTGGATTAGTAGTTGTGGTATATGGTTTGTAGCTGTTATGATCCAAGTTGCATATCTACAGAAGACCCCTATTAGATTATTACAAAAAGGGGAAGAAGATTACAGGTTTATTGATTTGCAGCTTATTATGTGTAGTGGCATGTTCAAGGAGATCTTAAGTCAAGGGGAAGCATTAAAGAATGTTTCATTCATGGATATGATTACATCTCAACTTCTTTATTTAAGGGGAAGTTCATACGCGACTTTGTTTATTTTGTCATCATCAAATAAGGGAAGATTGTTGGGATTCTTGATTTGATGAGACAAAATGAATAAAAGAATGAAACAAAAGGACCTAAATGCAAAAGAAGAATTCTTCAAAAGATGGAAGATTTTGAAGATATCTCCTTATGAAGATAGAAGATATCAGAAGATCAAGTTTAATATTTAAAAGAATTATTTGTCTTATACTTATCTTCCTATGTAAGCCTTGAAATCTCTCTATATACAGAGATTCATAGGCGTCTGGTATAGGTATCCAAAAAACTAGAGCTCACAATGAGAGTTTAGAAAAGCGTGTGTGTGTGTACACGTTTAGTTAGTTAGTATAGATTAATAGTTAGTTAGTAGCCCTAAGTTATAGAGTTGGGGGAAAGGTGGAAACATATTAAATAAAGAAAAACCTTGAAAATAACTTTGATTTATGTTTATTATTCTGCTGTGCAATTTATCAGTCATTGTTATTATATCCTAGATGAGTCTTAATAACGATCTTTACATAATGGTTAATACAATTTTCTTATATTTGGCTCGACCGCTTTTTTATCTTTTGTTAATTTGCTTGCGTGGGTTAAAGTGCCTTGAATTGATTGTAGTCACCAACTAAACCATGCCAGTCTCTTAGGCTGAAAACCCCCTTTTTCCCGTTAGAATTAGGATTAGGACTGACATAGGTTTAGAATAGAGTAGAATTAACATAGATTAGATAACCAAGATATTAATTAAAATTGATAGATTTAACCTCGCTTTAAGTGTTCGATACCCTACTTACCACGAAACTACTACCAATCGGGTACACTGCCCATTAAAGTATTGTTTTTGGTTTAGTCGGCAAAATATAAATTTAAAACTTAAAACATAAAAATATACACCACACAACGACACATCAAGGAGTTAGTTCCAAAGCCAGACTATGTAATGATAATTACTCTCAAGTGGATTTACAAATTCAAGCTTGATGAGTTTGGTGATGTTCTAAACAACAAAGCACGGTTAGTAGCCAAGGGATATCGATAGGAGGAGGGTATTGATTTTGAGGAATCATTTGCACCGGTTGCACGGATAGAGGCTATCAGGATCTTCATTGCAAATGTTGCCAGCAAAAACATGACCATCTACCAGATGGATGTCAAGACTGCATTTTTGAATGGCGAGCTGAATGAAGAAGTCTACGTCGGTCAACCAGAGGGATTTGTTGATTCAGATCATCCTGCGCATGTCTATCGTCTGAAGAAGGCTCTTTATGGCTTAAAGCAGACTCCAAGGGCGTGGTATAACACCTTATCAAGGTTTCTTCTAGCAAACAAGTTCTCCAAGGGTGTTGTTGATCCAACGTTATTTACCCAGAAAACAGGAAAACATATTCTACTCGTTCAAATTTACGTAGATGATATTATATTTACCTCTACTGATCCCAATGATTGTGACATATTTTCAAAAGAGATGAGTTCAAAATTTTAGATGTCAATGATGGGACAAATGTTGTTTTTCTTAGGCTTACAAGTTTCTCAAAGTCTCGAAGGCATCTTTATTAATCAATCAAAATATGCTCTTGAAACTTTAAAGAAATAAGGAATAGATTCGTGTGACCCTGTAGATACACCAATGGTCGATCGATCAAAACTAGATGAGGACCCCTTGGGGATTCTAGTTGACCAGACTTGGTTTTGAGGTATGGTCGGCTCCCTAATGTACCTCACTTCCAATAGACCAGACCTGGTATTCGATGTGTGCATATGTGCTAGGTTGATAGGCTAAGCCTACCAAAAAAACACCTTGAAGCAATTAGGGTCTTTGGTATCCGAAGGACACTGCTATGGCACTAACAGCCTATGCAGACGCTGACCATGCAGGTTGTCAAGATACCCGGAGAAGTATGTCAAGAAGTGCTCAATTTTTAAGAGACAAGTTAGTGAGCTGGTCATCAAAGAAGCAGAAAAGCACTGCTATCTCAACCACAGAGGCTGAATACATTGCCATGTCTGAATGTTGTTTTCAAATCCTTTAAATGCGATATAGACTATGGCTTTACTTTTAATAAGGTACCTCTGTATTGTGATAACAGAAGTGATATTGCTCTCTGTTGCAACAATGTCCAGCACTCTCGGTCAAAGCACATCGATATGCGTCACCATTTCATTAGAGAGCAAGTAGACAACGGTGTAGTTGAAATTTACTTCGTGATGATGGATTATCAACTTGCAGACAAATTCACAAAGGCATTACTAAGAGAGCGGTTTGAATTTCTACTCTCACGACTTGGAATGAAGAGTATGACTCCGGAAACTCTTAAATGTCTTCAAGAAGGGGAGGATGAGTAAAGGACAGTCTTCATGTATCCTATGTACATATTTAAAAACAAAAAAATATAAAAATATAAAACCTACAAAAATCATAAAAATTAGAAAATAAAAAATACAAAAATATTTTTTTAAACACGTCTTCTGAAAACTGATAATATTTACGGACCTAGAAATGTCGTTCAATAATGACACGGGTCTTTAAATAAAGTTTGAGCAGAAGTTTAAACAGTTTTAAAACATGTCTTTATGGCTTGCAGTTATTTCGCAACCCGGTTTTCAATCTGAGGAAAGCATGTCCTCAAAATTCTTATGTGTGTTTATGATGTTGATTTTGTTGCTAGGATTTGATCATTAGGGGTAGATGATGATGTTTTGATGCTTATTTGAGATCTCTAATCACTTGTATGCATGAATTGTTAATTTTTGAATATAGTTTGACTTTAGATAGTCAATAGCAGTATGATGGTTGTTGTTAACTGGTTAAAAGCTCTTGTATGTTGTTAAGAGGCTATTGTAGTGTCTAAGGTCTAGGGTGTATGTCCCCTTTAGTTTTTAAAAGATTTCATGGCTTAATCTGAGAATTTGTGCTCGAATTGGATGAAATGTTAAGAAATAGGATGTTAAAAGTAATTGCTAGGAGATTAAGATGAAATTAGATGCCTTAGATCATGTTTGTAGTTAACCAAAATGTTAGAAAATTGTGTTTAAGGTTGCTGCTCAAAGCATCGGTTTGCTTAGAATATTCTAAGTAGCGGTTTGCTTATGATATTCTAAGCAACGGTTTGCTTAATTTTATGCGGCGATTTGCTTAATTTTAGGTAGCGATTTTCTTGATTTAATAATATTTTAATCAAACAGGTGAATCGCGGTTTGCTTAGTTAAATTATTATTTTTATATTAAAATATTCAAACCGCTATTTCAAAACTTTTATAATCCAGAGCGATTTGATTAAAATAAAATGTTCATCGCTGTTTGCTCTCAGCGGTTTAATAAAATATTAATTTTTTAATAATTAATTAGTTTTATCATAGCGGTTTGATAATCAAACTACACAGCGGTTTCCCAAACCACTTCATTGCGGTTTGACCAAACCGCTTCGCAGCGGTTTGTTCAAATGCTTCACGGCGGTTTACCTAAACTTATTCGTAGTTGTTTGGTATATTGCTTTGCAGTGGTTTGGGGCAAACTTCTTAGTTTTGGCCCATTAAGCCCAATAACCCAATCCGGGGGTGCGCGCGAGCGAGCGCGAATGGCCCAATTAACTTAGCGGAGAGCGCGCGGGGAGGCGCCAGCGCGTGTGGGGGCCAGTTAATCTATTATTGGTCTTGTCGGATACTCGGTGACTCTATCTGAATTCTACTACAAACTTAATCGAACATGGCATGCTAATTCAAACTCAAGGCTAATGATTTCATCTAACATCACATATCTACTATATGGTCTATCTTTGTTATACTCTTAAGCAGATAAGATGGCTGAAGGAACTATCCCTGCTCCTACTAGAACTGATGATCAATTGGTTCCTGTCAAGGCACGCTTGCCGATTGGAAAGAGCAATCTTCTTATAGACCTTCAAAGGAAGCAGAAGAATCCCATCTTTCTCATTTCATTGGATATCCTACAAAACACCAAATTCTTTGGTGCTTTCACTACTTCAGCTAATGTTTCCTCAATCTACATTCAGTAATTTTGGTATACTCTAACTATAGATACCAAGTCTAGTATATATAGTTTCCCACTGGATGAACTGTAGTTTACAATAGATGCTGATCTTCTTCGCAATGCTTTAGGAATTACTCCTAAAGACCTTGTACACTCTTTTGTGGCACCTTCAGCTGGGGATTTGGTTATAGATTTTGTGAACAATCTGGAATACCCTGAAGGACTCCAGTTTGTCTTAAAGATATATGTGAACAGTCTCTATCAGCCATGGAGATCCATTTTGTCGATGATCAATCAAACATGCAAGACTTCAGGTTATGACAGACCCAGACACCTAGTTATTTAAATGTTGTCGGGTGTTGTCACGGGAACAAATGTTGACTATGTTGAACTCATTTAGGAAGAGTTTGTTCAAG
>BQNB010102040.1:0-24338 GCA_026074375.1 Tanacetum coccineum
CGTTAGTATTCTACCGTTGGAATATTAATATACATAATAAATATACACTTATATTATTATATACATTAATCGAGTATTAATACATATTTAATAAATATACACTTATATTATATATATATATATATATCAATCGAGTGATATCTATGTGTATACGTATGTGACCCAAAGGCTCACGTATATCAGCCGTATAAATATTCGTATGACATAAGCATAAACCAACAGCTCCCACTTGCGAATGCCATGGTCATAGAATATAACATACTAACATTGAAGAATAGTCTAGCAACATCATCAATGCTCCCAGAAATACCTGAGTATATAGTTTTGGTAAACAACTCAGCCTTTAATGGTTTTAGTTAGTCTTATCTTTTTGTTTCAGATACAATGTTAAATATGGATATGGATCAATAGTCATTCTATAGTTTAACGATTCTGTTTCTCGCGTCTGTATTGATCATGATTACTAAACGTAAAAAGAATCATCCTAACTACACTTTGGGCGCGGCAACGCAAACATCTAATCAACCCAACGAAGGGCCCAGTTAGTATCTAACTCCTAAACTTGTGGAGGAACAAAATCTATTTTTACCATAAGTGGCTGTCATGTACTTCAAAACACTTTTAAAAATAGCCCTTATAACTACCTTTTGATAGACTAGTGGTAGGCTTATAATCAAGAAATGTTATCCATACATGTAAAACCTGCTTGCATCTCAAGTCTAAGGATAAACATAACTTTCACCATGTGTGTAATGCACCCAATGACGTTGATCCATAAAGTGATTAACACAGGTGGGGTATTCAATATTCAACCTCATTGAATAACATGTGAAGTTGGCAGAACCATCTTTACATATTCTCCAGAATACAACCAAACACTCACATTTGTCTTATCTCAATAATATTCCCTTATTGCTAACTGACAATGGACATAGTTTATAACAAATAAATTTATTCAATGATTTAAACATGCAAATATAAAACACAGTAGTATAAATGAAAATGATCATACCATGTATATCAATTCAATGTTTAATATAATTGCTTACAGCTCCATTATCCAAATACCAAATAAGATTAGTGCATGATGATCCTAGTTAAATGTCTTATCCACAACAATTATAATTAGTATTAAGGCATAGGTTTCATGAACATATCAACTATGTCATGATCTTGTAGGACTTTGAGAATACTTATTTCAAAAATTGATGAATTGTGAAATTCTTTGAATAATATGATGATTATTATTTTGTAAGTGTGCACTCACTTATAAGTATAACTTACATGAGTCTAGTCACACATTCCATAAGATGTATGACATACGCCAAACATCCTGATGGAGACAGTCATCTCAAAAGTTTTCTAAACTATAAAGTATTCTTATTCTTTTAATATAGTATTATGCAATTATTATTTTAAACCAAGCATATATAGCCAACAATATTAGCATATAAGATAAAAACTTGCTTCTACTAAGATTGAGTATCATCTCAATTAAAACAAGCACTAGTGTATACAAACAACACTATGCTAAGCTACCGTAAATTCTGAACACTTCTTAATGTTTGGATATCACACAAACCCAAGGTTTGTTGATTATAATGATCTTACTATGATTACCACAATGTATACCCATAGTATCTTCATTATTAAATCTAGAAATGAATTCCTAATTTAAACTTAATCAGAATGTTCCTTCTAATATATTTCCAAGGTTTTCAAATCACCTATACACAATATGATGTACATAATGAATCTTTTTAATGGGACTTAAGGTTTCCATTTATGTGTTCAATCTCACCAAGTGATATAGATCATTCGAGTTTCACTCAATGATATTTCATATTGTACTCGGACTTAATTCACCACATATGTTTAACGTGTCAAACATATCATTCCAAGGTGACATGTTTCATCTCCTAAAATACTTACAAGAAACTATATTTCAATCTAAGAGATAAAATCTTACTTAGATAAATAAATTATTTCTAATTATGTTTAATAACATAATCTATTTTAGAAAAGTAAAATCAATTACTCCCACTAGCTTTGAGGTGTACTCATGAGCTATCTTATTCATAATTAAAAATCAAATCCAGCAATTGACTTATTTAACAATTAAATTTAAGATTATGCTCAATAGATGCGTGCTTTTAATCCATACTTGGATTCTAGTATTTTTGTATACTTTCTAAAGATTTATTGGATTCACAAACCTTATTTTGATTACATATCGTCCTTGCTAAGTAATCAAATAATTAAGAGTTTTTGAAATCCAATTTGTCATATTTCCTTCCAAGAAAACAAGTATGACAATGTAGAAAACGTAGAGGGGGGTGAATATGTGTCCGATTACAATTTGAAAAAACTTTTGTATATAGTCAATTACTTGAGAATGAGTAAACACTTATGTCATTTGACGTGCAATAAATATGTATACAGCATTGTCCCTATGAGTCTTCTTTAAAGGAAACTCATTTAAAACCTCATCATTAAAATGATAGGTTAAAGATAAAACAAATTCCAAGAATATGATTTATCTCCTTTTGGACAACATCTCTTCATTCATAGTCTTTGAGTCATTTATTAAATCCAAGATCTAATAATGCATCTCCTATGGTTGGCAGGTTCATAAAGACCTTCTAACTCATAATCCTCACCATTGATATAGAAAACATATCATAAGGTATCCTTGCCGATCTATGAATATGAGTAAACTCATTCTAAGATTCAACATTTTCATGTTTTGCCTTAGTATGACATTCGCTAGTTCATTTAGAAGGTTTATATATCTTCTTGAATTAATTCAAGACCTACAATACTCCCACTCACTTTTAGAAGAGTGTGACTCCCATTCACTTCTTGTACATTTTAGACTATTCTTAAATAACTCAGCATGACAAGCAACAAAAACTTTGTTCTCGTATGGGTTGTAGAAATGGCATCCCATCATTTCCTTTGGGTATCCAACAAGGTCACACTTAATAGTTTCCTAAGCATTTGTTAATACTAATCGCCAAGAATTTTTACCAAATTTAGAACTTTTAATCAAGAATCACAATGAGATACATCTCATTTATCTTAATTAAACCTTCCTAGGTTGGAGTCAAATTGGGTAATCCCACAGACATACTCATTTATCTAACCTTGATCTCTTTTAGGAGTTAAATAAGTTTAAGGTCACCATGAATCAAAATCATATCAAGATAAGAGTTTGATTTACCCTTGCGAACATACCTCAAAATAGTGTACTCCCAATAAAGATTGATCTTATACTTTTATGGGTTTTCCATTATACCAACTTAAGTTAAAACGTAATGGTATCAATAGTATTACTAACCCAATTGCATCCTTTTATAAGTCTTTTGAACAAGTCAACGACTCAATGTATATGTTCTAACAAGTAGACATAAACAACCATTACTATTCGTTATATGTCTTTGACCAAGTCAATGACTTCATGTACATGTCTTAATCTTAAAGACATAATAAGGTCTCAATAGTGATTTCAAGTTAATTTCAAACTCCATGTTTATAATTTTCAAGAAAACATAATCATGTAGCTTACCTTTTTATCTTGACATATTCTCTCAATAGGGCTACATACATTAAATGTTTAGGAGTCCTAGTAATGTAATAGTTTTCATCATTAGTCATATTGTTCTAAGTTGTTCCTTGCACACAATTAAGATTTCTCCCACTTGTGCAGGGTACAACTTCTTTGCATAAAACAACACCACACTAGTTAGTTTGTTTTGTATTTTACAATATGCCTAGTGTCAAGCTCAAGCCAAGTGTATATATAAACTCCATCTATTAATAAGGAATCATGCAATACTAATTAAAATAAAACATTAAACGAAATCGACATCTCAAAGGCAACAAGTTATCAAAAGATAATATACAGGTAATCTTACTAAATAAAGATGTTTCACACTTGAAAAGTAATTTATTATTTCAAGCCACGCCAGAAATAAAGTAAGATGCCTATGAGGTAAACAACTCATAACTTCCACTGAATTTGACAACATTGCAAGTTTGTCATTTTCATTTATAAAATGCATTACTCCCACTGGATCTGGCAACATTATGAGTGTTCCTTCACTAGTGAAAGTAAATTGCAATTATCTTTCCATTTATTGAATATCTACACATTATTGCTAATGTGAGTCACATGGACTAGTAAGCAAGTACTTAGATATGAAAGTAAATGTGTTCAAGTTCTAGCCATCTCAACTGTTTGTTAACTTGAAAAATTGGCATGCAATTCCTCCTTTATCCGCTCACTTTACCTCAAGGGTGTGCAGCGTCTCTTACTTATTTAAGGAAACAACTATAGACACGAGTTCTCTAGTTATTGCCTTTTACAGTATTGCGGTGATATTTCCGTCTTCCAATCAAACCTCATAAATATGTCTTGTTTACAACAAGATATTTTATTCTTGGTAGCTATAAACCTAAGTTCTCTAGTTATCCAAGTTTCTTATTATGATTCAAAGATTTCAAAACCAAAAAAGGATATTGAAGCAATCTTGAAAGAATAAGAAGTCCAATTAACTTAACATGAAGTTTGGTATGAGTTCAATTGAAATTAAGGATAATTCTATCATTCCTACTATAACTTTTCCAAAAGTGAAAAGTATAGGAAATAGTCTTATTTTCCCAGAAAAATAGACACCGTTTGTCTTCCACTAGTAAGAGCAAACTCGTTTACGGTATACGTTGCATAAATACATTAAAAGAACTTGCAAAGTTCATTTTAAGTATTTTTGATAATTAATCCATTAAAAATAAACTACCCATGTTTATATAAATAAACAATTAATTTTACAAGGGTCTAAGATCCAACTTGACATTCTACCAATAATGCAGTTGATCTACTAGAAACGGTATAACTCAAAAGGTAATTGATTCGTAAAATTAATACCTTTACTATATATAAATATATAACAAATATATAATATAAATATAATAAAGGTAATTAAAATTATCAATCAATAAAGAAGAAATTCCAAGAGGCTTTTGAAAGGGATTTTTACTTTTAACCAAAGCCAAAACCCTAAAAAAAGCTACCCGGGTCGTGTCCCGACGAGGCGTGAATGGAAAATCGAGTGTCGGTTTGGGAATTGTGCTTGAATGATCAAATATTGGAATTGGTTTTTTATTTCTACGATTAAAATGCAAAAACGAGTAAAAGTACGCTAAAAACGAAAGCAAGAAATGATTTAAACCTAAAAACGAGAACGGGATCCGAACCCGTTCTTTAAAAAATCAAATTTTACAAATTTTACCCTACGAAAGCAATTTTAATTTTCCTAGGTCCTAAATGATAAAAGAATTTTTTTTTAAAAAGAATTATATTTTTTTGATTTTTATTTAATTTTTTATGACTTAAAAACAGTTTTAAAAAGAAAAATTAATTAAAAATACTAAATAAAATGGGAAAAATCTGAAAAATTCATGAAAAGTAGTTTAAAAGGTGCTGGATCTAAGAAAAATAAAATTGTGCAAAGTGCTTTTTGAAATAAGCACGAAATAAGCAAAAATAAGCTGTTAGCTTTAATAGGCTTAAAAGAGTATAAAAATTAAATAGGGAAACACATAACCAGATGGCCCTACTGGTGCCGTGGTTAGTGTGTGTGTTGCTTAGGACGACTGTGTATAAAGGGGGAGGTCATGGGTTCGACCCCCCAAGCCTTCCCTTTTTTTTAAAAACATTTTTTTATTATTATTTTTTAAAACTTATAAAACTAGCAAAACTAACGAACTTTAACAAAGACACTTTTTTATAAAACCTAAAAATAAGCCAGCAATAAGCTAAAAAGAAATGGCAGAATTGATTTTTATACTAAGACTAAATTGGCTAACTGTTTGGCTTATTTTAAACTTAATAAGCTAGTGAAAAAGAAAAGTAAGCTAAAACAGATAGATTACTACACCTAATAAGCAAATCTAAACTAAATTAAGCAAAGGATACAAGCAGAAAAGCACAGAAAAGCTTATAAGCAAAATGACACAAACTAGCAATCAAAACAGCCAAGTGGGCACTTTTGGGCTTATTTTTAAGCCCCTTAGTGGATCCTTATGGCTTAGAAACTTATATGCCCTAAAAGCTTATCTAAAAAGCTATCTAAAACAGCAATCAAAAAGGAGTTTGAAATTCAATTAAGCCATGAAAAAGCCTAAGGAAAGTGGCTGTTCACTCAGATTTTAACACTTAGAAAATATTTTCAATCTTTGCAAAACATCACCTTTGAGCTTAAAATTAAGCCAACAAACAGAACCTTATGGCCTTAAGACCTCAAAACGGATTGAAATTAAACTACAAAGAACAAATAACAACTTTCAAAAATCATTTTGAAATTCAAAAAAAGCAAATGAAAATGCTGATTTTTCATTTTTCCAACACTTAGTAAAATGTTGGCGGATTTGGCTAAAACCTATAACAACTAATGCACACTTAAACTACACTATGCTACTACATTTATATACTAAAACAAACATGAAAATGACACTTAGAAGTTAACTTAACAAGTCCTAATCAGATAAGCAGTTTGAATAATCTTAAAAACCTCAGATTAAAAGCATACATACAAAAACCTTTGAAAATGAATTCTAGCCTTGAAAAACCTTTGAAAACAACTTAAACCACTCAAGAAAGCTTATCAAAGTTGGCTTTGAAAACCAAAAGGGCTCAAACAGCACTAACCTTAGTTAGTGCTGCTTGACCCAAACACCCCCTTAAGTTTTCAAAACCTATTTTCAAGCTCTTTTCAACTGATTTAAGCCAAGGATTTTTAAAAAACAGATGATCAAAAGTCCACATTAATCACTTATAAGCAAATTTCAACAAGTGATAAGCAATTAAATAAGCTAGACTAATAAAACAGTTTTAACTTATAACTCACAGTTTTAACTCAAAACTTGCACAAATGAATTTTAAACTATAAGCTAAGCAAAATAAGCACTAAACATCCATAATAAGCAGTAATAAGCAGATATAAGTAATAATAAGCAGAAAATAAGCAATGCTATAGTAAATAAGCTAAAACTTTAAAATAAGAGACTTACAAAGGCCCTTGCTCAAACAGGGCAAACCAAGCTTTTAAAAGCTCATCTACAAGCTCTAGCTTTTCAAAGATAAGCTAGTGAGGTCTTAAAAGCCCTTCCATGATTAGCTTTTCTTCCAAAAGAAACTAAGGTAAATGGGCCTTTTTATGCTTCTAAGTCTTCATGTAATACTTTAATAGGCTAACTCGGCCCATTAGATGGGTACGGGTAGGCCCATTAAGTATTTCTTTATTTACGGCTTCGGCTTTGACTTTGACTTCTCGGGTTTGACTTTGGTTGACTTTTTTACTTTGACTTTAGCTTTTGGCTTTGATTTTGACTTTTTCTTCACGCTCTTTCCATTCTCGTGCTCGGTTTTGTCGCTTTAGGCTTTGTTTTTGTCCTTTTCTTAGATATCCGTTACCTGTACAATATAAATGCAAAACATATAAATACAATGTATTTTTGGTACGTTTTTGGTCGTTTAAGTCCGTTTTTAATGGTCAAAGGTATGTGTAATTAAACACATACCAAAATCCCCCATACTAAACTATTGCCGTGTCCTCACGCAATGCTACAAGTAAACACTTAAGAATCTCGATCAAGGGGAATTAAAGAATCAATAGCTTTGAAAAGCTCTATTTTGACCATTCTTAAAGATATACACTTATTCCCACACATATTTTTGTATTTTTTCTTTTTTTCTTTTTCTCATTTTTTTGTATTTTTCATTCTTTTCTTTTTAGCAACTAACTAGAACGTTCCGACTTTCATTATTTTCATAACTTTTAGGGTCACGGAATAAGAAGAACTTCAATCCTAAAATGCTCAAAAAGATAAATTCATCGTTCCCGACTTTTCACTTATTCCAAACCAAGCTTAAAAATGAAATCACCGTCAAATATAAGTTAAGATGCTAACACTACTCATATTTGTAACTTGTGAACTTTTCACTCCCAACAATTATTATATCTTAGGTGAATGTGCCATTTCAAATTTCAACCATGGATCAACATTTTGCAAAATTCTATGCTTCACGTTCCACCCGAGAATAATGAGTTTGAAGGCGAGATCATCCCATGTAGAGACTTTCGTCTCGGCACATCCCAACCTTGCGGCTAAGTAACCAGACTTTTGACACCCCACAAAGACTAGCATCGGGACTCACGGACCTTCAGTTTCAAAAACTCTTAGGTTTCCCGTTTATACATAGCTTATTAAGAAAAATCACAACTTAAAATAAAATAGTCTTAGTTCAAAAGCATATTTAAATTTAAGAAAAAGAGATTTTCCCTACATTTATTAAATCACACTTAACATTAAACATAACCATGATGCAATCGTAACCCTCGACCTTTTAGAAGGCTGCAACATCGGTTGTGAGCCGGCAAGATGCAACAAACTTTTATCAGCCCACAGTTTATAATTATTACTCATCATTCTTTTTTTTCATTTTTCGTCATCATTTTTTTTCCACTTTTTTCATTTTTACTTTATTTCACGATATAGAGAAGACTTCTTTTTAGAAAATTTAAGTATAAATTTGAACTAAGACTAAAATTATTATTGACTACATCTCAAAAATTGTCGATTTAAATTTAATTTTCAAAAATAGCATGTATTATTAGTCCGGTTAGGAGCTTATGGGAGAAAAAGCCACAAATTACACATGTAACACCCCCAAAATTGGTTGCAGCGGAATATGGGTTTGGGAGCGTTACTTCATAGATCAACAGCACAAGATATATAAGAACGACTTTTAAAAGTGTCGTTTAAAACCGATACATTGGATTTAGCAAAATGTTTGTTACAAAAGCCCGAAGCTTTACTTGTTCATTGTTAAATTATACAAAGATTCCAGTTCATAATAAATGTTTTTCCAAAATGTAATGCAACCAAATCTTTAATGCAAATGACTTCTAAAATAACGACCACCAATGTATCCATTGTCTTGTACCTCATTAATCTCCTGAGAAAACATGCTTTAAAACGTCAACAATAATGTTGGTGAATTCATAGGTTTGTAAATTGTATGAGTGTAGGACCGCAATTGTTTAGAGTGTGTATTGCATGGTATACAATATCCAAAACAGTAAGTATTGCATGGTATACAATATTCAAAACAATAAGTGTTGCATGGTATACAATATCCAAAACAGTAAGTATTGCATGGTATACAATATCCAAAACAGTAAGTATTGCATGGTATACAATATCCAAAACAGTAAGTATTGCATGGTATGCAATATCCAAAACAGTAAGTATTTCAAAGTTACTTGCGTCCAATTGTAAAACAAAGCATGTTCTCACCCCAAAACTTATAAATCATTGTAAAATGTAAAATGTGGGGCTATGAACTCACCTTGAGTGAGCGAATATCAAGTATATCACAGAAAGTGCGTCACGGTAATGATCGAATGCAACCTAATCCAATATAGGTCGTATAAGTACTAATCACATTGGGTAACTACTACCATGTATAATTCTATATAGCTAATCACCATCTAATTGTTTTAGTGAAATCATATTTATAAAGTTAAAACGTTTATAAATATACCCTTGGTAAAAATGACATAACTTTCACGTTTCAAGTCCGTTTCTTGCGTTTCTTATGCCCACACTTTCGTATTAAGACGAGCTATCAAAATATGACATTTTCATATTTTTGACCTACTGGTGAACAATACTTTTTACCGTTCACACCAGTTTATAAAATTATTTTTATAGTTTTAGTTATCGTAAACTCGTAAACTACGTATCTTTTTTGTTATTAATCCATTTTTCGAGTTTCTTACCTTTTTGGAATCGTCATGAGACGTACCATTGAACAAGAATATAAAATAAGTACTTTTATTTTCGAACCAAAACACTAGGTTTTGATGTTTGTGTTAAAAACATGTTTTAAACTTGATTTTGTACTTTTAAGTTTGATCATCTTGCTACAAGTCCATTACAACATCCATTATCACATGTATTACCTTCCTAGGGTCATTAAGTCCATCATGGTCCAAGAAATGTCCAAGGATCACATGATCACAAGTTTATTTACTCATTTGCTTATGACATGTATAAGTAACTTTTTATAACTACTACTTTATACTTATACATTTTATACTTAAACCAACATTGTACAATACTCATAATCTCATTATGACATGATATTACCAACCTCATAACATATGAAAAAGTGTACAAAATCATGCTTACAAGCAAAAGTTCATTTCACATGTTCAAAATTATCCTAATAGTAATTTTGCTACATAGAACTTATATATACATAAAATGATAAATGAAATGATTAGGGATTTTAGATAACCTTAGTATGAAGTATGATGATTAACAACAAGATCTACACACTTGTTTAGCAACCAACCCTAACTTGCAAGACTTAAAAACCCTAAAACACAAAGAAACCCTAATCTTGCTTATCTTTTGATTAACCCTTGTAAATGCCTAAACTAATCCTTCTAACCACCTTGGGATGCCTTAAATATGATGTAGGAATACTTTCATGAGTGGTAAATAAATTTGTATGAATTGTGTAGTGAATTTGTGGTTGAGCCGTGGGTAAAGAGAGGCAAAAAAGAAGGATAAGTGAAGTTTTACTTATGCAAATGGAGTGTGTATGTTACTTCTCACTAGTATGCAAGTATATGTATCACATAAGCTAGTCAAAGTACTTGCAATATTGACCAAGACCAAGAGAAAACATGGAGAGGGTTTTAAAGTAATACTGGTCAAGAATACTAGTCACTAGTCTTAGGTATTAATAAGATGCGTATGTACATATCAAGTTGCTAGGAAATTGTGATATTTATCTTGATCTTTCTCTTCATATCCGGCCCTATATATTCATATGATAATATTTTGTAAATTTTGAGTATTGGGTATAATTGTGGGTATTTGTTGAAGCGTAGAAAAGTTTTGGTGGTTTCGGGTATGCCTAACGTATTTTATCGCGAAACGTAATCAATTTACGCAACCAATAAAAATACAATAAACAAAGTCAATAATTATCCTGAAAATAATTACTTAACACTTTCTTGATGTATACGTTTAATCGTTTGATACCCGTTTACATTGAACGATAATTTTTAGCTTACACGATTTAACTTAACGTTTACGGTTTAAAAGCAAACACATACAACACTAAAAATAATTAGTAAATTTATTGATGACGTAAATGACACTAAAATATGGGGTGTTATAGACTCCCCCTGTTAAATGAGCCTTGTCCTCAAGGCTTACGATGCGGCACTTGACGATGGTGCGGTCTTTGTGAAGAGATGTGGGTATTTCTCCCTGAATTAGTCTTCACGTTCCCATAGGACCTCTCTTGGAGTTCCATCGAACCTTTACAATCAGAATACGGCTTCGCTTCAACCGTTTAACTTCATGGTCCATGATTTCTACGGGTTCCTTGACAAATTGAAGCTTGTCATCAAAATGAAGCCCATCCAACGGAACAACTAATGGTTCGTCGGCATAGCACTTTTTCAAGTTGGATACGTGAAACGTATTGTGAACCCTGCTCAGCTCTTCAGGAAGCTCAAGCTTGTAAGCAACATCTCCAACCTTTTCTAATACCTTAAAAGGTCCAACATATCTGGGATTTAGCTTCCCCCATTTTCCAAAACGTACGACTCGTTTCCAAGGCGAAACTTTAAGCATAACTCTGTTGTCAACTTGAAATTCTAAAGTCTTACGTCTCACATCGGCGTAACTCTTTTGGCGAGCAAATTTGATAGTGAATTGTCCTAGGGTGACTTAGTGATGTGTCTCGGTTTCTTGGCTTAGGATTTTGTATAAGATGACGTCGACTTTATTGTAAGATGGTGCAAGATTTTTACTTAGTTGTTATGATTGTTAGTTTGGTTCCTTGTGATAGATACGTTTTATGAATACGCACGCAGAACTTGATATAAATAGGAAATTGTTTCTTGACAAGAAGTTTTAAGGTGACTACTATCAGCATGACATGGTCCTTCCTGAATTATACATAGTTGATCAGGCCATGTATAATTGAGGACTAACGATGCATTGCTCATTTTTGTTAAAATAGCGTCATGATTTCATGATATTTGTGGGAGTGGCTTATATAAATAAGTAGAGGATTAAAGTAAACTTGACAAAATACATTGATTTGATAGATAATTTGAAATCATTCATACAATCACAACGGAAACTTAAGAGGAAATACAACGAGAATTCTTAAAGGAATAGAGTCTAAGCACTGATATCGTCCTCCATGTCGTTAAGGTCTTGATCGGCTTCTCCTCCTCCTAATGCATGCACCAATCCACGTGCTCCAGTACCTTCAGCCTGGTTTCCATGGTTCTGGTTCTTTAGCTCTGGGCAATCACTCCTGTAGTGCCTTGTATTCCCACATTCATAGCAAGTGAGGGTTCTTTGATTCCTAGCGGCAGCATGATTTCTACAATCCCGGGTTATGTGGCCAATCTTCTTGTAATTCCCGCACTTTACAGTACATGGCCCATTGTGGTGCAGCTTGCACCTGTTGCACAATGGAAGAGTTCCAGCATACTCCTTCCTTTCACCAGTCCTAGTGGCGTAAGCTTGAGCCACATTTTTGTCTCTTGGGAGATTGTTGTTGAGCTTGGTTGTTGTTGTCAAGTTTCCTCTTATTCTCAGTTTGACGTTCAGCAAGAGTGCTGATCTTTTTGTCCATCAGTTCTGTTGCCATTTCAATAGCATCCTGCATTATTTTCGGCCTTGATGCCATAATACTTCCGTGAATCATGTCGGGCAGACCACCGACATATTTCTCAATCTTATCAGACTCCTCAGAAAACATCCTGACACACAACAATGCCAGTTCCTGGAAACGTTGATTGTAGCCTAGTACATCAGTACCTTTTACTTTCAAATTCCACAACTCGACCTCGAGTTTCTTAATCTCGCTCCTCGGGCAGTACTTGTCTGTCATCTTCTTTTTCAGGTCAGTCCAAGTCATTGCATATGCAACGTCGTGACCAACAGTCCTAACGTGTGAGTTCCACCACGTTAGAGCAACTCCAAGAAGAGTACATGTGGAAAACTTGATTTGGTTTTCCACAGTGCAATTGCTTATGCGAAACACAGTTTCCATCCGTTCAAACCACTGGGTTAATTTGACAACTCCTTCAGTGCCTTTGAAAAATAGGGGTTGGCACTTCATGAAGTCTTGGTAAGTGCACTCTCGAGCAACGCGTTCAGTCCTTCTGACACCCGTTCCCGAATTATGGCTGTCTTCGCCATTCGTGCTTCTGTTAGCATCACGTGTTGCCAAAGCGGCAGCAACGCCTTGGTCAATCATTGCCTGAAGCTGGGCATTAGTGACAGATGTGGTGTTGGTTGTTGTGGCTGGTGTGGTTCTGGTTCTGGGTGCTTTCCTTGGAGGCATTATCTTCAAAATCAGAAGAGTAATAAGATTAGATTAGTTTAGTTATCTTCGTCGTGCTCCGAAAATAGAGTGTTGTGAGATGATGTATGGTAAATATGAATATGCGCTCCTGGCATAAATTGAATGATGGTAAGATATCATATCTGATAGCTTAATGTTTAGGTAGCGTTTAGGACCTACGAGCTTATAGTACTACCTCGCCTAAAGAAATGTTCCAATATTTATATAAATAACCCTTATATAAATAATTGTAGAGTATGCGAAAGAATGCAAACTCATCTTTGCATATATATGTAAGGCCCTTATAGTAATGTACGTACTATAATATAAACACGTATATGAATCATGTAAGCATCTAGTAAGACCAACTAATGCAAACAACTAGTGTATGTGTGTCCCGTGAAAAACCCCTTTGTATGAATGCAATGTTTGAAAACGGTTATAGTCCAGCAAAACATTTGACCTGGTTCTCTATAACCTTGGCTCTGATTACCAATCTGTAACACCCCCAAAATGGGTCGCAGCGGAATATGGGTTTGGGAGCGTTACTTCATAGATCAACATTGAACCAAACGCACCCTTTTTCAATCTATACTAAACTAAACATACCCTTTTCGCTGTACATACACCAACGAAACGCATCCCCCCTAGGCTGACCCGAACAGTCAAACGCACCCCACGGTGCTTACCATACAAACCAAACACACCCTTGTGCGTTTCTGTCTAAACCAAACAAACCCACAAACCCTTTGGTTGCAACCCAACCCGACAACCAAACACCCGACTGTCTCGACCCGAACTCCGTCGTACCCACGACCCGTACGCACCCTTTGGTGTTACCCCTCAACCCGACCCGACTCACAACCCCTTTTTCGTTGTTAAACCCAACCCAACACCCCCCCCCTCTTGGCTGTTTCGATAGCCTACCACCCAAAAACAAACGCACCCTCGTGCGTGTTATCACAAACCCGACGCACACCTTCGCTGAGAACTATAACAACCCGAACTAAACGCGCCCCTTTCTTGTTGTTACAAACCACCCGCACCCTTGTGGTGACTCTCGCTGAAAAAACGCCCCCTACAGGCTGGTGCATGCAGCCCACCGAATCAAACATCTTGTTGTAAATTCCAAACCCAACGCACCCCTTGGTGGGTGGTGGCCACCCAACCCGACGCACCCTTTCATGGTGGTCGCGGTTATTGTGGTGACAGTGGGGGTGGTGGTTTTGGTGTGGGGAGGCAGCGGGGTGGTGATGGTTATAATGATGGTATGATGAGGATGTTAATGACGAGCTGATGATGATGGTGGTGGCAGTGGCGCGTGGGGCGAGTGGGGTGGTGGATCGGGTAGATCGGAGTGGGGGGAGTAACTTTGGTCTTCGCCGGAACACTCGCCGGAAAACTTTTCCGGCGGTGGTGGGCCGGAAAAGGTGGCGGTCGGAGGTGGCTGCCGGATGGGGAGGGAGAGAGAAGAAAGTGGGGTGTGTTTGTTATAAGTTAGATTGGAATGAAATAATGAAAAAAAAAAGATCAAAACTTTTTATATATATATTAAAACGTAATTAAATGTGACAGTTGATATATGTGGAATAGGGTCTAAAATGTAACTTCTTTATTATAGTTTTGATAAAAACGGTTCAGGTCTCGTTTGAATGACTTAACGGACGATTCAACGCACGAAACTCGCACCATTGTTTTTCAAATCATTTTTCCGATAAAAATGAGAATTTATTTGATAATATTTCAGAAATATTTTATAACATTAAATAAAATATCTGTTATTTGTTTTGTGAACCGGTTACGTCTTGTCCGCAATAGAATGGATTTAAGCTCGAGCATTTGCGTTATCACAACGCTTTTAATTAAAATTGATGAATAATTTATTTAATATTTTATAAATAATTACTGATAATTAAACACAAAATTTAATTGATTTTTGGTTGTCCGCGTTGTATAATGTACGAATAATGTTTGCGGTGCTGTTTTAGCCCTATTTTATTTGTTTCCCCGGGCTTTTTTTTCCCCGGGTTTTTCCAGGTCCTCGGGCCAAAACTAAGAAGTTGTCTAGAATATCATTTCACATCAATTGATTTAGAGTCCAGTCGGAAACGTGATTAAAGATGATCGTTCTTATAAGTCAAGTCAGACCCAAAAAGTCAACGGGTAAAATCGTCCTTCAAAATTCGAAAATTCTCGGATGTTACAGTACCTACCCCTTAAAGAAATCTCGTCCCGAGATTAAATCTGTGTTATCCGCTTAGTGTGACTAGGAACAAGACTTATGAAATGGTTAAGCCATTAAACATGACGACTGATAACTATATCTCAGCATATCTGAAGTTCGTATTTCTTAATATCCATAAATTTCGGCTAGGTTGACCAGGATATCCAATCCATTAGAATAGGTATCTCAAAATATATCATTACAGATCTTATGGCTGGTATAACCGCGTTATAGGGAAAGTCTCCCCAAAAGTGATCGTGGGCAATCGCCCCCAAAAAAGGGGGGGACCCCCATTATATGAAACCTAAAGAAGAAGGTGTAGTCGCGTGAGTATGTTTGTATAAGTTTCTAAATGTCCGAGGACGGAGTCTCGTTTCCACTATCTGTAATGTTCGATGATTTACATCAGCGTGGCTTATGTATGTAAGTACTCAACTTACTTGGCAGTACTAGGATGTATCGCGACCTAAGTCTTCCTACTAGTGGTCCGAAATGAATAGTCCAACTATTCTGTTTCCGTCGATAGGTGTTTATCTCGTTTAAAGGGGAGTTGCATAACCTATGGGTAAAGTGTTGTATTAGTCGGGACCACGCTCTAGGACCCCAACAGTAGCGACCATACCTCAATAAACTATAATAAAAGGTGACGGATTTTGCACTCAGTCTGTTACTCCCCAGACAGTTCGTGATTGCAAGGATGCAATGGCAAAAGTAAATAAACTTAAGAATGAGATAAGGTAGCTCCAAGTGAGGCCTTAAGATTTTGCTGAGTAGTAAGACACGATTGTGTCTCTAGACCCTTTTAACGGATTCTGATGATTATCGATTTCAGGTTCATACTTGTGTCATATCGGATACCATTAAGCCCACTCATTTATAATTTCTTATTTACATAAAGAAGCGTCCAAATTTATGTAAGTAAGAAATGATAAACTTATGGTTCGGTGATTTATAATTTATTTATTTAACCGAAGAGGCGTCCTAATCCTTTCAAATAAATAAATTATAAATCATCCTACTTAATAATTCCCGGTGCAATACGCGTACTCTCATAACCTTCAAGGTGGTTGACATGACGATGCATGTGCTCTAATGAGTATGGGACGAGTGATTTAAAACTCGTCTTTGGAAGCTGGGAGTAAAAACTGCCAGGCGAGATCAACATAGAGTTCAAGATAATTAATGAGTACTCGGTTAGAGTAAACCAGGTAAAAGTCTCGATGAACCAGTCAACATATGTATAACTCACAATGTCTGACGAGTAGAATGAGACCATTGTATAACTCACAATGTCTGACGAGTAGAATGAGACCATTGTATAACTCACAATGTCTGACGAGTAGAATGAGACCATTGTATAACTCACAATGTCTGACGAGTAGAATGAGACCATTGTATAACTCACAATGTCTGACGAGTAGAATGAGACCATTGTGCAACCCACAATGTCTTAAAATATTCTGGTATTTATATAATAACTCTTATATAAATAAACGTACGATATACGCGAAAGGAATGCAAGCATATATATATATATACTATATATATGTATGTCGCGTAAGCACTTACTGCAGCACGTAATGTAAGCACATAAGCAAGTAGCGTGTATGCACTTTGAAAATGTTTGATGTGATGCAATATTTGTGAAAACGACTATAGTCTAGGGTGAAATATGCAACCTAGTTCTCTATAGCCAGTGCTCTGATACCAATCTGTAACACCCCCAAAAATACAACAATGCAGCGGAATACCACATGGGGTGCTACTTCATAATACACAGCGCTAGATACAAGAGAACGACCTCTAAATGTGTCGTTTGTAAAACAATCTCGTTGATTTAATCAAAATCTTGAATTTAATATACATTTGTCCCATAATTGCATCACAATGAAAAGCTTGAATGTATAGACTCCAATGCACTTCAAGAAATCCGAGCATATAATTTCCCTGAGAAAAACATGCTTAAAAAGGTCAACATAAAGTTGGTGAGTTCATAGGTTTCTGTAAATACAAACGTTAGTTCCAATAAATGTATCTGCCCACTGTATCATTACAGTGTCATATAAAAACGTTTACGACACATTTTATGTCACCCAAAAGTACCAATCTTATCCCAAAGATTTTTATAAAGAATGCATGAGGGGGGGGGGGGGAACCCAAAAAAAAAAAAAAATTTTTTTTTTATGTCACCAAAAGTGTATCCCTGGCACCCCGTGCCTATTGATTTCCTGAAAATAATATATATAAGGTAGGACCGCAAGAATTTTTAGTGATAATGCAACACATGCAGATCTCACAAAACTAGATTACATTTACACTAAGCTCATGACACTGAAGCTCGACAGTCTTGTTCGCATAATATTGCTACTCAGCCCGTAATGATGTTTTAACCCGAAAACATCCCAAAATTCGACATGCTATAACGTTCGTTCTCGGTGATAGCTAGTCACCCGAACGGGGAGGTCGTTTCCCGAATAGATCTATTAAATAACATTCGCGCTCACATAATGTAATTCCCAACTACATCTATGCAATTGACAGTTCATGATAGTGGGCTTAACTGGGTTATCGCTACTTAGGCAAACATGTAATCAATACTTGCGTCCAATTTGTAAAACAAAGCATGTTGTGTCCATTTATAAAACGATGCATATTTTCATCCCAAAAATATATATAACCGTTATCCAAAACGAGTAAAAGTGAGGCTATGGAACTCATAATATCCTTTAAAAACAATCACATTGTTGTAAGATAACACAGTAAGTAAAAAGTTTGTAGACAAGCATGTATTCCCCCTCGCGGGTTTATAAACATTCAAAAGATTGAAAAGCGAGGTTATGAACTCACATTGATGATGAAGAACGATTTGGCAGATAGGCATCTAATATGCACAGTACGAACGGAAGACAAAGCGGCTCGATCAAGAAGTTGCAACTAATCTTAACGGCTAAGTCCCACTAACCTAGGATAATGAATCTGGGTTTCCCGATGAATGATTACATCAACGTGACATGTTGATAAAAGATTTAGCTTTTCAAGTCGTAATAGTTTGGTGGTTGGTTAAATAAATAAATTTAGAATATTCCCAAAGTGGTGTATATATACTTTATATATTACATATGAAAAATAACCCTTATATGCTTCATACCGTGAGTTATATCACAAAGACAATTAATCCAAAGATTAGTGAAAAGTATATAATATACCTTGCAGGTATTATATAATAAGTGTGAATAATTAATTAAACCAAATAGTTTGACTCGTTTTATGAAATCACCACTTAATTAAATAAATAAAAAGTTCCTGTATCAACGTAATCGTACGTTTTAAGATTACCATTTTAGCGTTAAACAGTGTTGTAAAGTCCTTTTACATCAATTATATAAGTTACCTTTTTAGACTGATAATTATACAATATAAAATAATATTTTAACTTATATTTTCATTTCCTCGTGACGAATCGGTTAACTTCATCGATCATAGTAAAAAATATAGTTTTCGCTCGTTGTCAGGTTATCGTATGTTACAAATTACTATATTTTCAAGAATGTAGTTTAGTCCCTTTTTATCAGTTTCTAAAATAATAGGAACTTTAGTAACCCATTACTAATTATAAGAATTTATATAAACTTCGCCAAGACTTTCCCGGTTACAAACGTTTTCCATTTCCATAAAACTCGACGTTTTCTATATTCATTATATGTTGAATTTATTAACGTTTTAATATTTCAAACATTCGCGTTTTTAGATATAATATATTTATATATTTTATTATATCTAAACTAAACCAACTAATAAACATTATATTTATTAACCAATTTAAACCACCAATTTAGTCCAGCGGGTGTTGCCTCTGCCAAACGCACCCCTAATTGGGTGGCTGACCATGCCAACCAAACGCGCCTTATGCGCCATATGAAGACCAAACTGACCCTGCTGCTAAACCCGAACCAAACGCTCCCCCCCTAATCTGTTGCTTACCCGCCAAACACATCTATACCCCTTAACTAATCAACCAAACGCCCCTTTGTTGGTGTCACAGCCAAACGCACCCTACTCGCGTGACACAAACCAAACAGCCCCCTTGTGGTCATAAACCAACCCGAACGCAGCCTATAGCGGCGGCTGCCAACCCGGCTGTCCCCCGCAGCCATCCCAACCCGGACCAACAAACAAACACCCCCGGCTGTTGTGATACAAACCAAACGCACCTTCGGTGCCGGCTGCCACAGAAACGAACACCCCTTGCTGTTATAACCTAAACCCGAGCGCACCCTTCGTTGGTGCAACTACCCGAACCCACAAACCCGGCTGTCCCCGTGGCTGTCCCGGCTTCGAGACCCAAACAAACACACCCCACGGGTGTTTCTTCACAGCCAAACGCATCCTTATAGATGGTGACGAGGTGTCAGCCGTGGAGGTGGTGATGGAGTGGTGGTAGTAGCAGCGACGGTGGCGTGGCTGTGGTAAGATGGTGGTATGATGATGACGACGACGAGATGAAGATGATGGCGGTGGTGTTAGCAGTGGTGGTGTAAGTGGAGTGGGGAGGCAGCGGCGGTGATGGTGGTGACAGTGGGGTGGTGGTAGTGGCGAGTGGCGGCGCGTGGATATAATGAATGGATAGATCGGTTAATGGGGAACGATTTTGGGTTCGCCGGAAAAAGTCCGCCGGAAAAGTTTTCCGGCGGCGGCAGCATGGTGGCCGGCGGCGGCTGGTGGCTGCCGGAGTTCATGAGGGAGAGAGAGAACTAGTGATGTGTGTGTGTTATTTTAGAGATGGAAATGAAAAATATAAATAAGTTTTATATTTATATAAAACTTTTAAAACTAAATGCAAAATGTTTAATAGTTGGGGGTTTAAAAGTGTAACTTTTTCATATACTTTTTGATAAAAGCGGTTCGGGACTCATTTGAAGGACTTAACGGATGATTCAACTCTTGAAACTTGCGCCATTGTTTTCCGAATCATTTTTCTGATAAAAATGAGTATTTACTTGATAATGTTTCATAAATATTTTATAACATTAAATAAAATATCTGTTATTCATTTTGTGAACCGGTTTCGCCTTGTCCGAAATAAAAATTGGATTTCAACTCGAGTATTCGCGTTATCCGCAACGCTTTTAATTAAAATGATGACTAATTTATTTAATATTTTTATTAAATAAATACTGATAATTAAAAACAAATTTAATTATTTTTGTGTGTCCGCGTTGTATATTGTGCGAATAATGTTTGCGGTGCTGTTGTTAAAGCCATTTTTCGCTCGTTCCCATTCCCTGGGCGAAACTGAAAAGTAGTTCAGGAAAAGTCGTTTCACATCGAATTGCTTTAGGGTCCGAGCCATGAAAACGTGATTTAGATGGTTGTTTTTGTAAGTCAAGTCAGACCTAAAAGTCGAAGGATAAAATAGTTATCTAAAAATCCGAAAATTCTCAGATGTTACAAATATGGACTAAAAGTACATGATCAAAATGCTTATTGTATGTATATTAATATGTACACTTTGCTAAATCATAGGCTATATACGTAAATTTGTAATTTCTTGCAAACGTTCTATAACGCAAGGGTTTTGTGGTTTTAACAAGGGAACCCGCGACGGAACAATGCAAGAATAAACAAATTTTACATAAACGTTTAACAATATTTAAAGTATGTCGTAATCGTTACTAGGGTTTGATTATTTCCTGTGGGGAATTAACCTTATCCGTAGTAAGATCACTTATACATGGAAATATTGTAAACATGGCAACCCTAATTTTATAAATGGCATGTGGTTTCTAAAATTATAGGATTTCTATTTTTAGAAAGTTTTTAAAACGAAAATGGAAATGTTTTAAAATAACTAGTGTTATAAGGTTGTATGCATGCTTCCTTATACATAATTTTAGTAACCTTATTTTTATCAAATATTTATTCCCTTAAAATTAAGTCATTTGTCATCCAAGTATGAAATCAATTGAGTTTGTTCTTTAACTCTAATGACAGTCTTAGGTGAATCTGCAAAACAAGGTAATATAACAATCGTATGGTCAGACCTAAGACGGTAAAATTATAGATGGAGTATTAGACGACTTATCGAGTATGGTTGGTCAGACCTTCGACCCGAGGCATACGATGGGGTTAAACATGCTACTTGACCTTATAATTCTGGATTATATTCCCTTGTTCCCCATAATGACAAAGAGTTGCACATGTTGCAATTATCTCCCGTATATTACTGGTATGTGTTTAATTACACATACCTTTGACCATTAAAAATGGACTTAAACGACCAAAAACATACCAAAAATACATTGTATTTGTATGTTTTGCATTTGTATTGTGCAGGTAATGGATATCTAAGAAAAGGACAAAAACAAAGCCTAAAGCGACAAAACCGAGCACGAGAATGGAAAGAGCGTGAAGAAAAAGTCAAAATCAAAGCCAAAAGCTAAAGTCAAAGTAAAAAAGTCAACCAAAGTCAAACCCAAGAAGTCAAAGACAAAGCCAAAGCCGTAAACGAAGAAATACTTAATGGGCCCACCCGTACCCATCTAATGGGTCGGGTTAGCCCATTAAAGTATTACATGAAGACTTAGAAGCATAAAAAGGCCCAATTCTCCTTTTATAACACTCGGCCCAATTTTAAGCCCAAACAATCAATTAACAGCCCATTTACACAAATATAAAAACTTATAACCAAATAAACCATAACCGGCCCAAACCAAGCCCAAGACCCTTATAACAACCGTTAGCCTTTTAACCAAAACCTTATAACCCGGTTAGTCCCAAGGACCTCTCATGCAACAACACTATATACAATGAGGGACTAGACATGCCAACTCCCTAAACTTTAACTTATAACCTGAAAAAAAAATTCCCGCCCAAACAAACCCCAAGTACTGTTCATTTGTCTTCTTCCCTAAACAAGACAAACCAAACTCACACCCCCTTAACCTTACTCACAAAAGGTCAATGCCATGTTGGCAATCCCATGAAACATGATTGGTGAAAGGAACATAGGGCAAAATCAAAGGCTGTGATCATTTGACTTAGGGACAAAGCATAATGGAAGGCTAAGATGACTTGTTGACTTCACTCACACAACAAGCACACATGCTCAATGTCTCACACAAGAAGCAAACTGCAAAGAGGCCAAAGCTTAACAATTCTTCTATAAATAGGACACATTGTAGCCGTTTAGAGGAGAGTGGTTTTTTTAGTCTAGTTTAGCTTAGTTTTCAGCCTATATTAGCTTATTTTACTTATTTGCAAAAGTTTGTACTATTTTATTTACGTTTAATGAAAAGTAAAGTTTTTATGTTTAATTCTGTTTTTAAGTTAAGATAAATTATTGTTGGAAAAATATTTTATAAGCTCACATAAGCTCTCTTATAATCTGTTTTTACAAGGCACATTAAGTTGTTAAGTCTTTATGCATAATTCAACTAAAAATTCCACCCAAAATTACCTCAGCTGCTTTTGGAAGAAAAGCTAATCATGGAAGGGCTTTTAAGACCTCATTAGCTTATCTTTGATAAGCTAGAGCTTATAGATGAGCTTTTAAAAGCTTGGTTTGCCCTGTTTGAGCAAGGGCCTTTGTAAGTCTCTTATTTTTAAAATTTTAGCTTATTTACTGTAGTATTGCTTATTATTACTTATATCTGCTTATTACTGCTTATTATGGATGTTTAGTGCTTATTTTGCTTAGCTTATAGTTTAAAATTCATTTGTGCAAGTTTTGAGTTAAAACTGTGAGTTATAAGTTAAAACTGTTTGATTAGTCTAGCTTATTTAAGTGCTTATCACTTGTTGAAATTTGCTTATAAGTGATTAATGTGGACTTTTGATCATCTGTTTTTTAAAAATCCTTGGCTTAAATCAGTTGAAAAGAGCTTGAAAATGGGTTTTGAAAACTTAAGGGGGTGTTTGAGTCAAGCAGCACTAACTAAGGTTAGTGCTGTTTGAGCCCTTTTGGTTTTCAAAGCCAACTTTGATAAGCTTTCTTAAGTGGTTTAAGTTGTTTTCAAAGGTTTTTCAAGGCTAGAATTCATTTTCAAAGGTTTTTGTATGTATGCTTTTAATCTGAGGTTTTTAAGATTATTCAAACTGCTTATTTGATTAGGACTTGTTAAGTTAACTTCTAAGTGTCATTTTCATGTTTTTTTAGTGTATAAATGCAGTAGCATAGTGTGGTTTAAGTGTGCATTAATTGTTATAGGTTTTAGTCAAATCTGCCAAAATTTTACTAAGTGTTGGAAAAATGAAAATCTGCTTTTTCATTTGCTTTTTTTGAATTTCAAAATGATTTTTGAAAGTTGTTATTTGTTCTTTGTAGTTTAATTTCAATCTGTTTTGAGGTCTTAAGGCCATAAGGTTCTGTTTGTTGGCTTAATTTTAAGCTCAAAGGTGATGTTTTGCAAAGATTGAAAATATTTTCTAAGTGTTAAAATCTGAGTGAACAGCCACTTTCCTTAGGCTTAATTGAATTTCAAACTCCTTTTTTATTGTTGTTTTAGATTGCTTTTTAGATAAGCTTTTAGGGCATATAAGTTTCTAAGCCATAAGGATCCACTAAGGGGCTTAAAAATAAGCCCAAAAGTGCCCACTTGGCTGTTTTGATTGCTAGTTTGTGTCATTTTGCTTATAAGCTTTTCTGTGCTTTTCTGCTTGTAT
>BQNB010102041.1:0-24338 GCA_026074375.1 Tanacetum coccineum
GCACATACATACGATTTAATCATCCCATAAGCTCTGATACCAATTGTGGTATATCATATATCATAACACGTGGTCGATTCTTAGATTTGGCTAGTTTCTAGAGAGAGAAACACATGAGAGAGTTTTCTAGAGAGAGAAAATATGTTTCTATATGAAAAGAATAAAATGACTAGCTTACCTCTTCCAAAGTTGGAAGAGGCTTATATAGTACTTACAATATACCGGGTATTAGTACCCGACTTAATACCAAAAATCGTACTATTAACTATTAAACTACGAGCTATAATAAACAGTAAAATACACGGGGTGACTGAGTCTTTTTCTAATATCTAACAAATGGCATCATTGACAAGTACACAGCAAGATTGGTAATCAAAGGATTTAGACAACGCGAAGGTCTAGGTTACTTTGATACTTATTGGCCTGTAACGCGAATAACCTCGATTAGGATGGTACTTACAATTTCCGCATTAAGAAAATTGGAAGTTCATTAAATAGATGTGAAAATGACATTTCTAAACGGAGATTTAGAAAAAAGTACTATACATGAACCAACCTAAGGGTTTCATGGCTCCCGGATTAGAGAGCAAAGTTCGTAGGCTTGTTAAGTCATTGTATGACTTAATAAAATCTCACAAATAAGGACATTAATTTTCACCATATCATGCAAGAATGTTTAACAAACTATATGAATGTTTTTATGATCTAAAATATATTGTGAGATATGTGATATGGTTTGTGGAAGAAAAAAAATCGGTATCTTCTACAATATTTTTAAGATCATTAGTTTTGGAGTGGGTGTTCGCCCATTGGCAACAATTTAATAGAAACTCAAGCTTGGTTTCAAAATAAACTGATCTGAACACCCAAAAGATCACACACAAACAGTTAAATAAACTATTATAAACCAGTATCCAAGAAATTCAATCCTGATTTATATAACCTACCGGTTCTGCTTCAAAGAAACTCAATCTTGGTTTCAATGAATCAACTAGATCAGCTTAATAGAAACTCAATCTTGGTTTCAAAATAAACTAATCTAAACAACTGCTTTTAAAAATCGTTATAGATCTGTAATTCCAAATTTGTAAATTAAAATTTTGTTTAATTAAAACTGATTCCCAAAGAAACTCAACCTGGTTTCAATAGAAAACAGTTTATAAATATAAAATCTGTTAATAATAATTAATCCGATTTAACAAAAGTGTTTTTAATTATGTTACACAGAATCAATTTTAAGATTATAGGGAAACATGTACACTTTATTAATATAAATCGAATTATAATTCAATATATAAATTAACAGAAAATTAATGACATAAAATTAAATAACAGACAAAAAGGGGTAGAAGCAGAAGACAGACACTATATAACGATAAGTAAATGAAAGCAGTAAAAGGTCGTGGAATAAGGCTCGTGTTTAACATGATTCCCTTGAAACAGATATGCCGTCTATTTCCCAGGGTACAACGTCCAAAGTTGTTGTACAGCTGGACCTGACAAACTTGCCTAAAAAATCATAAAAGCAGTCGTACGTTTTTTATCAAAAGGATTTCTGGAATTTGGTTGCTATAGAGTTGTGTATTTCAGTTGTAGTAAATGAATGAGAATCATGGTTATATTTATACTAAAAACTTGTCTTGTTTTCCAAGATTAGATATAAACCATAATTAGACAAATCTATTAAAACTAATACAGCTTTTCCTTATCTTTTATAACACAAATTATTTTGTAAATATTATGTAAGACTTGTTTAATAAGTCTATATGTATTCTTAAAATAGATTTACAAAATATTCTATAAGACTTTTTGAATAAATCTATATCTATTCTTAAAATAGATTTACAGAAAATTCTGGAGAAAGAAACCCATCTTCACTTTCCATCTTGGGTGATGTAGGAGGATAAATTTCTCAGATTTTGTGTTTCAAGTGTCACACTTTGAGACACGATATCTCATTCATATTATCTCCATTTTGGACATACTTTAGCTCGTTGCGAAGCTCGCAAAACTACAAGCTAATATAAATATATATAACATATATTAAATAATGTCCAAACTTTGCAAAAAATCATTTTGCAATACTATTTTTCCAAGAGATACCGCTTCTTCTTCACACTTTCTCACATATCTGCTCACCTCTCTTTCTTTCACTCTTTCTCTTAAAACCCACAGACAAATCTATTATTACCTAAAAAACACACACAACAAAAACATCTGTCTTTGTCGCCTCATCGAGATTTAGTTTTCAATCAAAAGAAAAAAAAATGCATGCAACAAGTTCTACTAAATCAAACTGGTTATGTAATTTAATCAACCCTAATTAAATATTAGATTTTGGATGTTCTTATATTTTTAGGGTTTTTTTATATCAATTTTGGTTTTTGATTGTGGGATTCGACTTTATAAACATTACAGGATTCATAAGCGTAGCCAAGCTGTATTGAAGAAGAAAAAGATAAGCGAGGAAAGGGCTTTGGCGAAGGAGCAAGAGTGTAAGCTTTTGAACAAAAATCATGCGGCGAACAAGAAGTTGTTATTAAGAGGATCATGTATCATCATTTTTGGTGCGTTATGTTTTGTAGCCTGCTGTAAATTGTATATAGTTTAAGAATCAACAATATCTTAGTTTGCACCTCTATTGAGTAGTGCCTTCAATCTTTATTGTGTTTTATTTGTGGGTTTTTGTTTGGGAGTTGTCATATGTTATTTTTTTATAAAGTTTAAATCTTTATGCAAGACTTATGATTGGTATGATTTGGCGTGATTTGCATCTGTGTTATTATACAAATTAAGAACTTTAATTAAGTGGATGTTATTATAGATATGAGAAACATTGCTAATGGCATAACTAATGTGGTCGACGATAAATTATCTAATGTAGCTTGCTTTAGTGTTTTTCTTGTTTTTTTAAACGTGGTTTACTTTTTGAGGGTGTTTGTTTCGGCTTATATGCGGGCTTACGAGTTTATTTGATTTCGCCTTATATTACATAAGCCTTAATTTTCTGGCTTATTTTGAGATTTGTGGACTTATCACTTATATAAGTTTATTACAGTAATGATAAATTTATATAAGCCCATAAGTCTCAATATAAGCCAGAAAATTAGTGCTTATGTTATATAAGCCGAAATCAAATAAGCTCATAAGACCGCATATAAGCCAAAACAAACACCCCCTTATGTTTCATAAGCTCACTTTTTGTGGCTTATTTTGAAACTTTTTGGCTTATAGAAGCTCATCATGTCATAATAAGCTTATATAAGTCGATTTTTTAAAAATAAGTCTTAAAATGTGGGCTTATGAAACATAAGCTAAAAACCACATAAGTAATAAGCCCGTTATATAAGCTCAAACAAACACTCCTGTAGTATAGATTGGCTGTCTTCGGACTCTTCTCCGACCATCATAAGATGTGTAAATAACTGAGACATTTAGAATGCCTTACCACCACGGTTGGATTATGACAACAACCCAACTGTGTTTTCTTTTAAATTTGGCATGATTTGCATCTATGTGTGTGATATTGTAACAATTGAGGACATTTTCCAAGTAGACATTATTATAGATATAAGAAACATTGCTAATCGCATAACTATGTGGTCGACGGTAAATCATCCAATGTAGCTTGCTTTAGTGTTTTTCTGTGTTTACCTCACTCGATAGTGTCTTTATTTAGTGTTCGCCAATGTACTTTTTGTTTATGTTCATTAAAAGCTATTGATGCTTTCATTCTTTTAATCAGACATTCTCATGGTTTCAAGATGGACAGATTAGCTATGAGGAGTTTCAAACCACAATAAAGGCTGGAACTGAATGGAGAAAAGCATCTCTTGGTAACTGTCTTTTCCCTTGCAGTTTGTTGCATCTATATTTAAAGCAATAGATCCTATAAATCGAAAAAAGGTTTACAAAAATTAACTAGAAAACTATTATCCAACGCGCCTAACGCCACACTCCTAATCATCCCCCCATTAACCGCCTCCTCATCAAACTCCTCCAACAAATCATTCTTAGTCCAAAAATTCTCCCACATTGTATTATCCTCATTGGTCTCCCACATTATATCGTCCGCTAATTCGGGTTTCACCCACCCCATAAAGTCCTTTCCTTAAACCTTAACCTTATTCTCATCACTAGGTTTCAAACCGTACACATTTTCGAATAAACATGATTAAAAAGTGTCGATAAAAGCCCGATAATCCTCGTTTGTGAAAAACCTCATAGCCCAGACTCCAGTCTGGACGAAATCAACTCATTTTTGTTTAGCAAACATTTTGAGCTGCATGTCGGTGGAAACCCTAACCCTAACCCAAATCTTACTTTCAAGTACCAGTACCGTCCTTTATTATCACTATCGCTAACGTCACCAATGACGTCATTAGTAAGTTTGATGAATTTCTAATTAGTGAGCTTGTCTAATATGATCCATTTGGTTTTGGTGTGGAGGTATAGTTTGATTGAGTTAGGGTTGTTATGAGTATTTTGTGAGTATTTGAGTTTTAGGGCTTTAAGCTTAGCATCTAAATCATCAACTACTGATGATTTATGATCTTCTTGAACGTCTTTATATTCTTGTTCAGAATCTGAGTATGATTTGGATTCGTCTTCATCGTTTGAGTAATCAAAAAGATCGAGGCATTCACGGCTGTGAGAACCGCCCATGTTATGATGATTTTATAAAATTGGTTTTGAGTTGTAAAATTAGGGAAGGAGATGATGATATTATAACTAGATATTTGTAAAATTATTATGGGTTTATATATGTCTGGTGAGGTTGCGTTAATCTAATGCCTACACGTGTAATTGGGGTTTGCTTGTACCCAAACTAAAGTGTAGAAGATTATCTATCTCGGTGTTGCTAACGTGGCTGGCTACTTTTCTTTTTGGCCTTTTCTTTTTTGTCGACATGACCGGACCAGACCGATCAAAAGATCAAAAATTGACTTGGTCCAAAATACAAAATTAAAGACCGGACCGTAATGTTAGGTCTAAGTCCGATCGGTCTCAGCTCCGACTTAAATATCTCTTTAGAAAAGAGTTAATTACTGTTAATATGTTTTTAGTAAAGTGATGATCATAATAATATATTCCAGAACCTCGTATATGATTAGTATAATTTACATGAATTCTCTAATCTAATTGGGCCTAGGTTTCAGGCTTAAAGCCCATTAGCTCACTATATTAGGCCCATTAAGGCCCATAGGAAACCCATAAGAGGCCCGGCCCTATTGTCACCAGTGTTGCAAAAATCGGCCTAGGCGGCCGATTAATCGGCCGCCTAGGCGGAATCGGTCATTAAACGCCTTGATTTTTACTAATCGGCCTAAAAAATCTGTCTAGTAAAAAATCGGTTAAAAATCGGTCAAAAATCGGATTAATCGGTCAAAATCAGAAAAAATCGGAAAAATCGGAATATATAATGAAAAAATCGGATCACTTGAAATATTTGAAGTTTTGAACTTTGAAATACCATGCTTATCTTATACATATTATATCTAAAATTTTAATTTTGTATATAAAAAATCCAATCCGATTAATCCCCGCATAACCGATTAATCGCTAGGCGCTACCCGACCGCTCCGGGAGCGCCTAGCGATTTTTGCAACCTTGATTGTCACTATATAAAACCTCTCAAGCATTTTGGGAGGTTGTTGGTTCTTTTCTTTCTATCCAAGATCCTTCCATTTCTCTTATCTCTTTCTCTTTCTAGCTTTCTCTCTCTAAACTCTCTTATTTCTTTCTCTCTTAATCTCTTTCGGTATCATGTGTGTGTGTGTGTGTGAAATGGGTTAGCAACATCCTTATAAGTGGTCTCAAGAGCCTCCACGGTGGATTTGAGTGGCTTATTGTGATTTTTGGTTTGCTTATTTTTGGCTTATTTAGGCTCTTATATAGTCTCGGCTTATTTTGGTTTTTGTGGATATTTCGTGTCTAAAAGTAGTTGTTTCTCATCAAAAACCTTAAGTAGCTTAATAAGTCTTAGTTTCATAGCTTATTTGAGTAATAAAAGTGCTTATTTTTTGAAAAAATTATGGGCCTATTTTTTGAATCTCACAGTTTGACACAAGGAGACCGTAATTTGTCCTTTGAAGCCACTGGTTTGAGTCTTGGGTTAGGCGATTTGATCTTGTATTCTCGTGATTTGACCTAGGTAGCCAGGCGGTTTGAGTTCGAGTTTACGCGGTTTGACAGGTATATAGTGATTTAACCTCAAGCGGTTTGATACTAGGTCAGGCGATTTGACTTGTATTCTCGCGATTTGAGCAGGATTAGGCGATTTGAGTCCATAGTATTCCCTGTGATTTTATAAAGGTTTTCCCGCGGTTTGATCAAGTTAACATCAGGCGATTTGATACTTCATTCACGCGATTTGTCTCTCTTATTCCAGTGATTTGATCAATACGCGGTTTGAGTAGATTGTATCAGGCGATTTGATCATCTCATTTCACGTGATTTGAGTAACTTGTATCAGGCGATTTAACTCTCATCTTAAGCGATTTGATTTATAACATCATGTGATTTGATCTTTGTGAAAACTAGAATTGGGGGGGGGGGGTTGAATTGTTTACAGGTTAATTAGCGTTCTAAAGCTTTACTTTTAAAATTGTTAGATTCGAGTATATGCTTAATCAATCAACAATGTGAACCAATCAAGATAACTATCTACTTTTAATAACTACACAAATATAAAGAGATAAACGAAAGAACGATCAAACAAAACACCAAGATTTATAGTGGTTCGGCTACAAAGCTCTTCTTCCCCCTACTTCACTCCCCGAGTATCCGACTTGATATTTCACTATGTCAACAAGCTCCCATTAGGCGGAGAAAACCGTTTACACGTCGCTTACGTTATTTTCTGACACTATGCTAAATGTCGAGTCCTAATATTAGCTAGAACCAATCTACCACTTTACAAATACTACCCAATCACAAGATTTACAATATTGGATTTACACACTATCTGATTCATACAAACATACAAGATAATCAAAATAGAGTTTTGGATCTTAGAAGAAGAGAGGAGAAATCACTAATCTATAACACTTCGTTTCTTGACGAATACGAGTGTTCTTCTCTTGCACTTGATAGAAGAAGGAAGAAGATGGAAGACAAGATTTGATCACTTGAAACAAGACTAAATAATGTTAGTGATCAAGAGATTTAGTGAGAGAAAGAAGGTTTTTAGAGAGAGAAAGATGACTAAAAAATTCATGCAAAGAGGTTTATTTTTCTGCTAAGAATAGTGCAGTATTTACAGCCAAGAAATCCCAAAGGTCATATGGCGGCGGTCCCAGATATATCTGGGGGCCGCCTAGCCACTTAGGGGGCCGCCCCTAGACGAACGCTCTGATTTTTGTCTTTTTGTAGGGAAGGTTGTTCTTGATATGTTGTTTTCTGTTGGGGGGGGGGGGGAGGGGGAACTAAATTCAAAATTTATGTTTTAAATAAAACATTATTTTTATTAACAAAACTATTTTGTGTATTTTTGTAAAAATATAGTTATGTAGAAATGTAAAGGTTAAGAAGAAAAAATTATTTTCTTGATCACTAATCATGTTTAATGATTTGTTTATCTATACCTTAAGTGATTTATGTTGAAATGGAAGTTTATGATTTATAACATGTAAACGTTTATATTTATCGTGAATGTTTTTACATTTTGTCATCTTCAAAACGTAGAGGAGTCAAAAAATATAAATAATGTTTTTAGGTATTATTTGTAATAACAATCTTCCCCTTTTTGATGATGATAAAATATAAACTCATTTTGTATAAAAATAAAAATTTCAAGTTATTAATGAGTATTAATTCATTTATCCACCTTTTGGTCGAATCCAAAAAGGTTAATCGTCAAGATATAGAGGGAAAGAGTTCGACGATGCCAATACTCCCCCTTGATGTATACTCTCCCTCGTTTAGGGCACCAAGGGATCGAGCTTATGATGTTTTGCTACCAAACCAAGTTAGAAGTACAAGTGCAAGAAACATTTCAAACAAATAGCAATATTACGACAAATATATATGCAAGGCTAATAGTATAGAAGAAATAGCCATTTAAAAGCATAATACATTCATATCATCCATAATAATAAGGGACCATTCATTCATAATAGATAAAATTCATACACGCATAACAAGACAACTTCATACATAAAGTAAACTTATGCATGGTAATATGAATTTCTTACAATACTTAGATATACTAAAATTAAACACTACTACCCTAGTTGTCTTAATACTTCATAAATCCTAGATGATTCTTGAGTCATAGATAATGGTTTTAAGCAAAAGGTTTAGTGAAACATTATTTAGAAGCATTGAAAAAGTTTTAAGGATGAGGTAGAGAATACTCAAGGTGAGCAAACATTAAGTTCATCTCATCCCTAAGAGAGAAGAAAATGTTTCTGTTGTGAAAGCAACAAAGACAATTTGACCCATGGTAGTCATGAAAGTTGAAGTAAATGGGATAACCCATGAGAGGTGGTTGAGGTGGTGGTTGTGGTGAAGGTGGTGAGGGGGTATCAAGTATGTAATCAAGATGAGTAATTGGTGACAAGAATATAGTGATATCTAAAGAAGGATGACTTTGGAGTAGAATTAGGTGTGAAGGTCTTGGAGGAACATCTATGGTATCATCAAGAAAGGGATTTAATGGTTGAGGAAATGGTGTGTCATTAGAGGAAGGAGGTAAAGATTGAGGTTTTGACTCAAATGATGAAGAAGTAGTGCCAAAGGTAGATGATGTATCTTTGGTTGATGGAATTTTTGATGGTGCATTTGGTGGAGATGGAGAGGAGGATTTTGTTATGGGAAAAGGTGTGGTAGTGTCATCCTCTTCACTAGATAGGTCCATAAAGAGTTGTCTTGGTGGAATAATGGTTAGTTTAATTTCTTAAAGGGGTTAGAGGAGGAGGCTTATGTGGATGCCATGGAAGTAGAAGAGAAGTAAAGAAGATGATTGTAAAGATGATGAAGATGGTGGAGGTGATGACTATCTATTTTGGAGGTAGGAGATTAAAGAAGTAAGGCATGAGAAGGTGAAAGTTTGATTACAAAAAGTGTTTAACAAAATGCAGGAAAGTAGCTGAGTTATAGAGTGGATAGCCAACTGCACGGAAAATCAGGAGAGATACAGTAAAAATCTCGTGAAGTCTGATGGCGGTCCCATAAATATATTGGTGGTCCCAGATATATATGGGGGCCGCCCAATATTTATGGGGACCATTTTCTTGAAAAAAAAAGATTTTTACCAGGTTCACAGACCTTCAATCCTGTATAGAATCATGCTATCCTGGAAATTCTTTTGCAGCCAAATCTATTTCCTCAAGAATCATCTATTACTTCCCAGATATCAAAATTTAAAAGCTAGCTATACTACTTGGGAAGCAATTATAGGCATATAACTATGAAACAAATAAGCATGTATACTATTATAAATTTAATAGATAACATAATAGAGTGGTAAAGCATCCATAACAGGACAACATAGAGATAAGCAAGTTGAGAAGAAATTAATTTAAATTAAATTCATGAGTAAGCTAGTCACTACTATAGTACTCAATTGTTGATGGTGAATCGTCATCATTGACTCCATTAGGATGCTTCCAAGTTTTCATGGAAGGAGGATAAGTCATGTATTTTAACCTTATGAGTTTTGGCTTTGTTAAGATGAGATGATTATAAAGACGAGTTAGCAACATGCCATATGGCATGAGAGAGTTCGGTTGATTTTTAATGCCCACAATTCGTTTGACTATGAAGTAGGTATAGTTGTAAGGCATGCTCCTCATTACGTTATAGATCATGTGACATGACGATGCGGGAAGAAAGTTAGAATCATTTCTAATCCCAAAAGCATTATCTAGAATGATTTCATTCCAAGATCTCATGTCATGGCGGAGTTCATTCTTATGAATTTTGTTTGGGATTTCAGTTTTTCCAAGTATTGTGATGGATTATATGATTTAATTTGGTGTTGGAATGTTTGTTTGGTAAGGGTTATTTGTTTCTCGATTAGTTCTCAGAGATTCAAGAGAAGAATCTTCTGAGTATGTACAATCTCCTTCACATGAGGTGAAGAGAATGTAAGAAAGAGACTCAAGTGACAGAAGAAAATATCTTTTTAATGCCCAGAACTTTAAGGAAATTGTTTGGTTAGAGTTTCTTATGAGTTCTGTTGAAGCATAAAATTCTAACAAAAACCTAGGGTATATTTCTTTGTGGACCTCAAACAGATCTTGGAATTTGATTGCTTGAAACATTAGAAGAATGTCATCATGACGAATATGTCTGTAGTTGGGTGTACTGTCACACCCCGCCAAGGCGGAAACGCGAGGCGTAACGAGAATGGATATCATCACAACACAATGGTGTTTATATAGAGAACTACAATGCATAAAAAATCAAAGTATAGACACGAGGTGTCATGAAAATACCCAAACAAACATGAAAGATAACTGGTGTCTTGTATTGAAGCAAAAAGGGGTTCACAACAATACCAAGACATGCAAAATATCCAAAAATAAACCTAAGCAATTCAAATCAACAACATTCCACATTCATTCATGCATGAAATAAACTAGGAGATTAAACTTTGCAAGCAGCCTATGGTCTCTCTATCCACTCATCATACTTTTAAGATCCTCATGATTCTCACCTGAAAATTATGCTTAAAAACGTTAACACAATGGTTGGTGAGAGTCATAGGTTTACGACACATAATTTAAACTTTCAATCAATTACTGTTATTATTAAAAGCAAGGTAAGACAAATATGAACTATCATGAACTTATGCTAAAATGCAATCCAATCATCATACCAAATCAACAAAATCATATACTGAGTAGGCGTACCCCTCCGATCCAATCAAATACTGAGTAGGCGTATTCATCCGATCCTAATCAACAACACTTGACATGCCAAACACAGTACATGCAAGTAAATTACAACCCTTGCTATGCCAAACACAGTACATGCAAGTAATTCACAACCCTTGCCATGCCAAACATAGTACATGCAAGTAATTCACAACCCTTTCCATGCCAAACACAGTACATGCAAGTAAATCACAACCAACATGTATTACAAATTCATATAATAGTCATACGATGTCCACATTCAATTAAAACACATAATCACAGCAATTAAAACATTTCAAAACCATTTGCATAATTTCCATCCCAATTTAAAAACAATGTAAAAAGAGGGACTATGAAACTCACCTGATGCTCAAGTAGCTTCCAAATATCTTACACAAAGCTACACAATAAAATATAAACATGTTACACGCGACTAAGCCAATTGCTTAAGCCCATGTAACAATCATATGATGGATGTCTATGGTGTTTAATTATCCTCATGGGTCACCTCGATACCATGACCAACTTTAACCATTTCATTTACTCATAATTCCAATGATCTACATTTTATCCGAAAACGCAGAATTTTAGCGTCACTTATCTCGCTTCCAACCCTTACTTATTGAACCAAATAAATTCTCACATAAATTACCTATGTTCACTTAGGTGTTTACTAACTACCTCATTTGCCCCAAAAGCATACTACATGTACAAGTACCTCAAATAAATTCCTAATTCAAAAGTACCCAGATTCGGATCTGAACGCGCACTAAAATGTTTGACCTTGCTAACCATACTTAGGAAACTAATTAGAGGCTAATTTTCACGGGAAAGTTAATAGACATATAGAACTTGACTTTTGTGTTTTGGCCAACCTTAATTCGATTTTTAAATAGGGGTTTTACCTCTCTAATTCTGACCCGTATTTACTGTTTTGGTAACTTTTCTTGCAACGACCATTTGACTAACTTCCAAAACTCAAAATTGTTCGAGGCTGGACTTTTTGAAAAGTAGACTCTCTGAAATACAATTTAGGTACTAGAAACACCTCAAAACACGTTACCATCATAAAGATATCATCAGTTGAACAAAGCCTTAAAATCTGCCAAACCTTAATTCATAAATTAACGTGATCTAAGCCTAACCGTTTACACCATTATGATCCTAACCAAACCCTAAACGCACTAGTATGATCATAACATCATTAATTACAGATGTTTTAAAACCTTAATGATCCATCATAATGTTTGTTACATGATTTAAAAGAATAAATAAGAGTAGGATCATTACCTAGCCTTTTTACCAGATTTAAACACGATCTAGCCCTTAGATTTCTTGATCAAAAAATTTGTCTTCCTTAATGTTCTTGGGAATTTTGACTGAACTAGGTGGGGAGGGAGGAACGAGGCACCAAATTTAGGTCTAGGGTTTACATATTATTTAGATAAGGTAGGAACTTAACCTTATCAATCTAGAATTTGTACTAGACTAAAACACTTTTTTTCTTCTTTTCTCTATAATCGGACGCACCCCCCCTATTATTTATATTTATTATTATTTTTTACTTATTTATTAATTATACTTATATCTACATTACCTTAACTTTTCTATAAAAACCTATGCAAATTTGGTAAACCTTATTGCATGTAAACTACTTACTAGACTTTCTATTTATAACTTTCATTTTCAAAAATACTTTCTATATTTTGAAAGTTCATTACTAATTCTTATATTTCACGAGCCTAATTCACTTCCATTAAGACATACTTTTCATAATAATCCAACATACAATTATCCACATATTGACGTAGCAAAGCATGCAAACACGCCACCCATTTCCATTGTCACTACACGTGAACAAAATGGAAATAACCCTCAATATCTCAAACTCATTCTAAAATGAGATAAACACGCACCTCAAAATGATAATCATGCACACAAATAAAGCCACATAGATCACAACTATAACACATATAACCACTTAGCTAATTCTAAAAGTATAACTAACTTGATCAAATCATGGGTATCACAGTATCCCCTCCTTAAGGAAATCTCATCCCGAGATTTAACTAGCCGGTTCAATAGCACGATCAACAAATAACTGAGGTTACTTAGACTTCATATGGTCTTCGCGCTCCCAAGTAGACTCGGGACCACGCTTTGAATTCCAATGAACTTTCACAAGTGATATCTTACTACGCTTCAAACGAAGCACACCAAATGCTCGAGTGATAACTATTGTTATAAGAGAACTCAGCTAATGGTAGGTGGACATCCCAATTACCACCAAGGTCTATCACACACGCCCTTAACATATCCTCCAAAGTCTGAATCATACGCTCGCTTTGTCCATCCATTTAATGATGATAAGCCGTACTCATATCCAATCACGTCCCTAAAGCTTTCTGTAACGTTTGCCAGAAACATGAAGTAAACTGTCCATCCGAATCTAAAATACCATGTCGTGCAATAACCTCATTGATGTATAACCTAGCCAATTTCTCTGTACTATAATCTTCACGCGTTGCCAGAAAATGAGCTGACTTGGTAAGTCTGTCGACTATTACCCATATTGAATCATGCCCACACTTCGTCTTAGGTAACTTCGTGATAAAGTCCATAGTGATATTATCCTATTTCCACTCTGGTATCTTAGGTTGTTGCAATAATCCTGAAGGCCTCTGATGCTCGGCTTTCACTTTCGAACAAGCCAAAAAATTGTTAACATAGGTAGAAATATCCTTCTTCATACATAGCTACCATACATATCTCCAAGGTCATAGTACGTCTTATCCGCTCTCGAATGTACCAAGTACCTTGATGCATGAAACTCGTCCATAATTAATATCCTTACATCACCTATTAATGGAACTCATATAAAATACATACCTCCATCTTCCTTCCTTTCCATTAGTTGGTCCAGGCCATGCAGCATTTTTGCTGTCGCGTTCTCTACCTTGGACGCCTCACCTGGAGCAGCCAATATCTTGTCCTTAACACTTGACTAATAGTCATGGACATTGTGCATACTCGTCTTGGTTTCACTCTCTCCTTTCTACTTAATGCATCAGCCACTACATTCGCCTTTCTAAAATGATAACGAATCTCGCTATCGAAATCACTAAACAATTTAATCCATCTTTGTTGGTGCATATTTAACTCCTTCTGATCGAATATGTGTTGAAGACTCTTATGATTCGTATAGATGACACTCTTCGTTTCGTACAAATAATGCCTCCAAGTCTTAAGGGCAAACACTACTGCTCCCAATTCTAGGTCGTTTGTTGTATAATTCTTCTTATGGATCTTCAATTGTCGTGATGCATAGGAGATTACCTTGCCTCTTTACATGAGTACACAACCTAATCCTTGATTTGACGCGTCGCAGTAAACTACAAACTCTTTGGATCCATCAAGCAATGACAATATTGGTGTATTTCACAAATTGTCCTTCAATGTCTGAAAAGCTTCCTCTTGTTCCTTGGCCCACTCGTACTTCTGATTCTTCTGTGTCAGTGAAGTAAGAGGTTTAGCAATCTTAGAAAAAAAATTGCGATGAAACGTCGGTAGTAACATGTCATTCCTAAAAATGATCGTATCCCGGATGGTGTCTTAGGTACCTTCTAATTCTTCATTGCCTCTATCTTACTAGGGACCACGTGAATTCCATTACTGTTAATCATGGGTCCGAGAAAATAAACTTCTTGTAGCCAGAATTCACACTTAGAAAACTTGACAAACAACTTCTCTTCCTTCAGCAGCTCCAACACCAACTTCAAATGAACCTCATGTTCCTCCTTAAACTTTGAGTAGATCAAGATATCAACAAATAACACAATGATGAACTTGTCTAAATACGGCTCGCACACCCGGTTCATCAAGTCCGTGAAAACCGCTGGTGCATTGGTTAATCCAAAAGGCATAACCGTAAACTCAAAATGTCCATACCGCGTCCTAAAGGCAGTCTTTGGAATATCTTCTTCATGCACTCTCTCAACTGATCATAACCAGATCGAAGATCTATCCTAGAGAAATAACGCGAACCTTGAAACTAGTCGAACAAGTCGTCGATCTTGGGGAGATTCTTGGTGGTCAGCTTGTGCAACTCTCGATAGTCTATGCACATTGAAATGATCATCCTTCTTTTTTGAACAACACAGGTGCTCCCTACGGAGAGTGACTTGGTCTAATAAAACGTATATCAACAAATTCTAAGGGTTACGAATTTATCGAATAGGGTAACAAACGAATATCGAATCAAAGGATAGAAAACATATAAGGGATTTCATAGGTGCAAGCATATACGGATCAAATGTCATAAGAATCATTAAAAGAAAGGATATAATATCTATACCGATAGGAAACACAAACAAAAGAGTCAACAAAGCGTACCAAGACAAAAGAAACACATATCGAATAATGATACGTATCAAGATTGATAAATACGAAAGACAGAATTTTTATACCAATAATCGACTTTACTCAAAAGAACCAATTGAATACTGTTTAAGAAAAAAATCATTTTGAACAATAAAGAAAGTCGTTTTAAAAAAAATTAAATATAAATTTCGTCTTAAATATAATCTTTATAAAATTCATTTTAAACATGATTGTCATAAAAATCAACAAACAGTTATTTAACAGTGTATCGCATCTTACCCATATAAATTACTTTAAACATACTTATTATAAAAACAAAATTTATCAAAAACAAGCATATAAAAAAAATATTATCATATCTTATTCATAAAGATTATCTTAAAAATAGCTTTGACAGTCAACCAATATCACATTGTTTCCATAAAAATCATTGTAAACGTAGTTTGCATAAAAATAAGGAGACATTCATATAAAAGCGCTTATCCCGTCGTATTCATAAAGTTATTTCAAAATAGTTTTCCCCAAACCTCATCAAGATATAATTCAATAGGATTTTTATAGTTCGTCCTTAATATAAAATATGTAACTCAACAAAGGAAATCATAATACCCAGAAGGGATTGCAAAATACCATAAGGACTCTAACACAAATCTATTATTTGAAGGCGAAAGAAAGTACAATGAGCCATATAATCAGAATAACAGTCAAATAAACACGTACAAGAGAAACTCATGCAAGACATTACGAACCAAATGAAGAATGTAAGGTCTTCTCCAAAATAACGATCAAAAGAGCAATCATAGAAGAACATCGATACTAACACGTCACAAATGTGTTACGAAAACAGAAGGATATATAAATAAGGGAGTAAATATCCGTACTAACTTGTCACGAACAAATAGTGCTTAAAGGAAAGTTTTGATACTCATACGAGTAATCAATGCACTGAAAGAACCAGTGAAACGCACCTATATCCAAAGGAGCAGATCCGATCAACCAATATACATCAAAACGTCGAAAGGAAAGATAGGACATCTGTACTAACATAGTACGAGCAAGGGATGCTAAACTTAGAGTTAGGATTCTGAACAAAATATTAAGCAAACAAACAAACCCAACAATCATAATAGCAGTAATAACAGGTATCTGGGGTATCCGCAGATGTTAGATAGAAGGAAAACTTACTATCTACGTAAGTGAGCCTAACATAATCGCTCATCGAGTAAAAGAAGGATTCTAATAACTATATAACCATCCTTATCATGATCATACATATCACAACATTTTAATCTATCACCTAACAAATAAACACCAATCAATGCAATCATGGTCACAAGTTCACGTGTGTGATGCTTTTATAATTATGTTGGCCACCCATAATTATAACCATATCCTTTCACACGTGTACTTATTTCCAAGACTACACATCTCAATGATAACACACATATATGCACATATACCACATTGCACATCTAACACAACTCCAATATTACGCAACTACGATGCTCCATTAAAGAAATACTTATTTATATAAAACTAAAATCGAAAATGACATAAAGGAACAAAAGTCTCGCAGCGCCTCCAAAATATGAAATCTCTGAAAGAAATAATCAATAGCATCGTGACGAGATAAAAGACGGAATAAACTTATTCTGGGCCTCGCTTGGGTTTAACTTTGCCTTCGCAAGAGTAACTTGACTTTGTGGGTCCATGCCTACTACGAGAATTCGGCAAGCGATCAACTACCCTATCTTCTTTTGTTCCATAAGAGGCTTCGTCTCAATTGGCTCCTCTTTTGGATCTCTATAGCGCTTAGGTCCAATTGGGAAAATGGTTCTCCAACGAAACTTCTTACGGATAAGGGGAGACATAGCTATAAATAGTAAAGAAGTAATATATACCATATTAGACAATAGTAGACAAAATAGCTAAATAAAAGTTAGACAAAATAAGATAATAAAAGCTATATAGTTAGGGGAAAGTATAATAGTTATAATACTAGACACATAGGCCCTAAAATGTGTGTATATGAAACACTCCTAGGTTATAGTCTTGGCTCATCCACCTACTTCTCTATAACCAAAGGCTCTAATACTAATCTGTCACACCCCGCTAAGGTGGAAACGTGAGGCGTACCGAGAATGGATATCATCACAACACAATGGTGTCTATATAGAGAACTACAATGCATAAAAAAATCAAGGTATAGACATGAGGTGTCATGAAAATACCCAAACAAACATGAAAGATAACTGGCGTCTTGTATTGAAGCAAAAAGGGGTTCACGACAATACCAAGACATGTAAAATATCAAAAAATAAACCTAAGCAATTCAAATCAACAACATTCCACATGTATTCATGCATAAAATAAACTAGGAGATTAAACTCTGCAAGCAGCCTATGGTCTCTCTAGCCACTCATCTTACTCTTAAGATCCTCATGATGCTCACTTAAAAATGATGCTTAAAAATGTCAACACAACGGTTGGTGAGAGTCATAGGTTTACGACACACAATTTAAACTTTCAATCAATTACTGTGATTATTAAAAGCAAGGTAGGACAAATATGAACTATCATGAACTTATGCTAACATGTAATCCAATCATCATACCAAATCAACAAAATCATATATTGGGTGGGCGTACCCCTTCAATCCAATCAAATACTGAGTAGGCGTACTCATCCGATCCTAATCAACAACACTTGACATGCCAAACACAGTACATGCAAGTAAATCATAACCCTTGCCATGCCAAACACAGTACATGAAGTAATTCACAACCCTTGCCATGCCAAACACAATACATGCAAGTAATTCACAACCTTTGCCATGCCAAACACAGTACATGCAAGTAAATCACAACCAACATGTATCACAAATTCATATAATAGTCATATGATGTCCACACTCAATTAAAACATATAATCACAGCAATTAAAATGTTTCAAAACCATTTACATCATTTCAATCCCAATTTAAAAACAATGTAAAAAGAGGGACTATGAAACTCATCTGATGCTCAAGCATCTTCCAAATATCTTACACAAAGCTACACAATAAAATATAAACGTGTTACACGCGACTAAGACAATTGCTTAAGCCCATGTAACAATCATATGATGGATGTCTATGGTGTTTAATTATCCCTATGGGTCACCCCGACACCATGCCTAACTTTAACCACTTCATTTACTAATAATTCTAATGATCTACATTTTATCCAAAAATGCAGAATTTTAGTGTCACTTATCTCGCTTCCAACCCTTACTTATTGAACCAAATAAATTCTCACATAAATCACCTATGTTCACTTAGGTGTTTACTAACTATCTCATTTTCCCCAAAAGCATACCACATGTATAAGTACCTCAAATAAATTCCAAATTTCAAAGTACCCAGATTCGGATCTGAACGCGCACTAAAATGTTTGACCTTGCTAACCATACATAGGAAACTAATTAGAGGCTAATTTTCATGGGAAAGTTAATATACATATAGAACTTGACTTTTGTGTTTTGGCTAACCTTAATTCGATTTTTAAATAGGGGTTTTACCTCTCTAATTCTGACCCGTATTTACTGTTTTGGCAACTTTTCTTGCAACGACCATTTGACTAACTTCCAAAACTCAAAATTGTTCGAGGCTGGACTTTTTGAAAAGTAGACTCTCTGAACTACAACTTAGGTACTATAAACACCTCAAAACACCTTACCATCATTGAGATATCATTAGTTGAACAAAGCCTTAAAATCTGCCAAACCCTAATTCATAAATTAACGCGATCTAAGCCTAACCGTTTACACCATTATGATCCTAACCAAACCCAAAAAGCACTAGCATGATCATAACATCATTAATTACAGATGTTTTAAAATCTAATGATCCATCATAATAATGTTTGTTACATGATTTAAAAGAATGAATAAGAGTAGGATCATTACCTAGCCTTCTTACCCGATTTAAACACGATCTAGCCCTTAGATTTCTTGATCAACCATTTTGTCATCCTTAAGGTTCTTGGGAATTTCAGCTGAACTAGGTGGGGAGGGAGGAATGAGGCACCAAATTTAGTTCTAGGGTTTACATATTATTTAGATAAGCTAGGAACTTAACCTTATCAATCTAGAATTTGTACTAGACTAAAACACATTTATTTTTCTTCTTTTCTCTAAAACCAGATGCACCCCCCCTATTATTTATATTTATTATTTTTTTACTTATTTATTATACTTATATCTACATTACCTTAAATTTTCTACAAAAACCTATGCAAATTTGGTAAACCTTATTGCATGAAAACTACTTTCTAGACATTTTACTTATAACTTTTATTTCCAAAAATACTTTCTATATTTAGTAAGTTCATTACTAATTCTCATATTTCACGAGCCTAATTCACTTCCATTAAGACATACTTTTCATAATAATCCAACACATAATTATCCACATATTGACGTAGCAAAGCATGCAAACACGCCACCCATTTCCATTGTCACTACACGTGAACAAAATGGAAATAACCCTTAATATCTTAAACTCATTCTAAAATGAGATGAACACGCACCTCAGAATGATAATCATGCACACAACTAAAGCCACATAGATCACAACTATAACACATATAACTACTTAGCCAATTCTAAAAGTATGACTAACCTGATTAAATCATGGGTATCACATGTACGCTTTTCATAGATAGTTCTAGACTCTAGATCATGAATTATATGATATAGGTAATTGGGAAGGTATGATTCATTTAAAATTTTGTAGGATGTAGATTTTGCTATAATCAAGTTCTTCTTGAGACATTCTTTTTCACCTAATATCAATAAGAATGTTTTAGTATGTGTCATTCTCAATTTTTAATTCCCTTGAGACAAATGCATAGTGTGTGCCTATATGCAACAAATGTAGAGTAACAGTTAACCCGACTCTAAAACAAAACCTATGAGTTAACCCAAACGCTCCTTAATTCAATTTTGCTCATCCAGACATGTCGAAAGATACATATGAATTATGTACTTTAGATTTTGTTCATGAGATCATCATGCAAGTATGCAAACACATTTTTATGATGTATTAACAAGGCATAAAAATATTTTTATGGTGTTCTGAACGTGAGTAATTTTGAAATAAAATTGGGGTTTTATGCGACAGTAATTTTTGACAAACGCACTTCAATTATGCAAATCCTATGTCTATGGGAAGCATATTAGTTATACATTGTTTTATTGTAGTCCTAATTGCACATAAACAAAAGAAAAATGAAAATCCCTAATTTTTGATTTTGTGTTCATCATGAATCCTAGACATAAATTTGAAAGAAAATATATAAAATGACTTACAATTGATGATCTTTATGATGTTAGGATTGATTATTGGAGTTTATTTGATCTTCAATTTGTGTTTTAATGGTTGATTTTAAGGTTTGGATGGTTTTTGGGTTGTTTTGTCGCACCAGTTGGAGAGGAAGGAGGTGTTTGTTTTATGTTTAACAAAAAGAGGGTGACAGACAAAAGTGTCTTCTGGTGGCGGTCCCATATCGTTATAGGGGCTACCTGATTTAATCAGGGGGCCGCCTATGAGATGGGGGCCGCCATCAGCAGATGGTTTTTGACTCGAATTTTGAAAAAAAAATTTAACAAAAGGAGTAACGTTTTAATTTACAATTTGCGAATTAAAAATGCTTAAAGTACTTCGGATGAAGTAATTAATTTGTCATGACACGGAGTGGAACATGGACTAGAATCGAGACTAAAAAAAAGAAGAATGATTTGTCGAATGTGTTCCATCATTCCTAAACCAAGACATAGACAGTTAAGCGATTCACGTTTAAGAGGTTTAGTGAGAATGTTGGTGATATTGTCGACGGACGATACTTTTTCGATAGAGATATGTCCTTTCTAGACATTATCACGAAGAAAGTGGTGACGAATTTCAATGTGTTTAGTTCGCGAGTGTTGCATAGGGTTTTTGCTAAGGTTAATTGCTCCTTTATTGTCGCACAAGATCGGGATGTCGTCGAGTCGTATGTCGTAGTCGATAAGAGCTTGTTTCATTCATAGTGCTTGTTAACATGCTTTTTCGACGCTTACGTATTCAGCTTCAGTAGTGGATATAGCAAGAGCGATTTGTTTCTTCGAGAACTAAGATATTAAACAACATCCCACGAACGTACAAATACCACTAGTGCTCTTTCTGTACACATAATCTCCCGCATGATCAGAGTCGGCATATACTACCATTTCTATGCCGGTCCCCTTAGGATACCATAATCCTAAGTGCGTAGTGCCTTTAATGTATCGAAAGATATGCTTAACCGCTTCAAGATGAGAGATTTTGGAATCCTCTTGGAAGCGTGCACAAAGGCAGACACTAAACATGATATCGGGCCTACTTGCCGTTAGGTCGAGTAAACTACCTATCATGCCTCGATACTTGGTACTATCTACCGACTCACACTCTTTGCCTTTCTTGAGTTTAGTATCCAAGGACATGGGGGTTTTCATTGGTTTAGAATCTTCTAAGCCAAATTTCTTAAGCATTTCTTTAATATATTTAGATTGATTAAAGAAGATACCGTCTTCCATTTATTTTATTTGTAATCCAAGGAAGAAGTTAAGTTCATCCACCATGCTCATCTCGAACTCGTCATGCATGATTTTGGAAAATTCATCACACATGTCTTGACAAGTCGAACCGAATATAATGTCGTCGATATATATTTGAACGATGATGAGATTTGAACTTTTCTTCTTAGTAAAAAGTGTGTTATATACCATTCCCATTTTGTACTCATGTTTAATACGAAAAGATTTTAATCTATCATACCAAGCTTTGAGTGCTTGTTTAAGACCAGATAAAGCTTTCTTGAGTTTATAAACATGATCCGGTTTTTCAAACTCAATGAATCCTGGAGGTTGTGCCACGTATACCTCCTCATTGATAAAACTGTTTAGGAATGCACTTTTTACATCCATTTGGAATAGCTTAAAATCTAAAGCAAAAGCATAAGCTAATAGTATTCTAATAGACTCTAATCTAGCAACTGGGGCATACGTTTCATCATAATCAATGCCCTCTTGTTGATTATAACCTTGTGCAACTAACCTAGCCTTATTTCGAGAAACAACACCATTCTCGTCTAACTTATTCCTATACACCCACTTAGTTCCTATGATTATCATATTCTTAGGTTGTGGTACTAACTCCTAAACATCGTTGGCAATGAATTGATTTAATTCTTCTTGCATTGCAATAATCTAACTTTCATCCGTTAAGGCTTCATTCACATTCTTAGGTTCTATAGTTGATATAAAACTAAAGAAGTTACTTTGGTTTTGGGCGTGTGACCTAAGAGTTCTTTGGTTAAGGTTTCCTATGACATTTTCTAATGGATGGTTTCTAGATTCCTTAATATTGACTACTTCGTCAATTTCTAAAGTTTCATCCTCAATGTCATTTTCTAAGTTTTTCTTTTCGGTAACCTTAATTGCTTCTTCTTCATCTAAGTCATCATCCACCAAGGGTGATGTCTTGGAGGGTGGAGGAGTTTCATCGTGTTGGTTTGTGCTCATGTCATACAGATATTTATACAGCTAGAAATACGTGGGCCTACGGGGGTCACATACGTTTACACTTAGATATCATTCTATTAATGTTTATAATAATATATTTGTATATTTATTATTTATATTAATATATGGTTTGACGAAAGAACACTAACGGTCGTTAATTAGTTCGTTATGAATAATTAAATATAAAGGCTTTTTAATTAATGGGTAATTAAATGTAATTAACCATAAATATTGGAAAAGTCAAAAAGTCAACACCAAGGGATGTTTTCCCTTGGTTTGACCGGCCTAAGCCCAAGGAGGGGTATGGGTTGGGTTTTGAGCTATCTTTTCCTTCAAGATATGTATTTTAGGTAAACCATAAATTCATCTAGTATATAAAGAGGATCCTAGAGCTCATAATTCTTAATCCCTCTCTTCTCTTCTCTATTGGTCGACGCAAACAAACACCCATCCTAGGGTTTTCTTTGTGTTTTGCTATTATAGGTGTTCACTTGTTCGTTGGTCAAGAACTAGCATTCAGGTGATATCGTTTGACGTGTAGTGTGGATACACGTAGAGGTTATTTATTTTAGTAACTAGAAGTAGTGTTTGGTTCGCATGTTATTACACACGTGCGTGTACTCGAAGTGTCTTTGATTCGTCACTAGCTTGGTTGCTAAAGGTATGTTACCTTATTTACGTTTTGGTTTTTTATGTATTAATTATTTATGCTATATGTGATCTATATCCGCTGTGTAGCTCGTTTAATATTAATGTAATATTAGGTTATTTAGATAACAATTTCCAATAGTGGTATCAAAGCCAGGTTATATAGCGTAGTAATTACATAAAAAACGTAAATAACATGTAAAAAATGTCGCCTAAATATGTGTTATTTTCTTGTTTTATGTGGAAAATATTTTAGGAAATTATTTATTGAAATAATATTTCCCCTATTTGGTCACATAAATATGGAAATAAAATATGGACATATTTTTACATGATTTCTAATTCGCTTATTATGATTATATTAACGTTTTAGATTTGTTTATATATATTGTTGCTTATTTATCTTGCAATAAATTGTCAACCATAGATTATTCTCTAGATTTTGCCCTTTAAACAATCAACTTACAAATTTAAATAATCCGACCAATTATTAATCTCTAAACCTTTTATAAATCCACACTTAAATCCCATTCACAATTATAACTTAACAAGCACTAATAAGACTACTCGCTAATCATAATTATAACACCTCGTGTTTTAGATCATTGTATGACATTATGTAATTCACAATTTATTTTTAGGGTTTTACGCGTTTGCTTTTAAATCGTAATCGTTAAGCTAAATCGCGTAAACTAAAAATGATCATTCAATGTAAACGGGCATTAAACAATTAAATGTTTACATCAATCAAGTGTTATATGATTATTTAAAGGATAATTATTTTCATTGCACATTTTATTTTTATTGGTTACGTTAAGTGTTTACGTTTCGCGATAAAATACGTTTAGGCCTTCCCAGAAGCAC
>BQNB010102042.1:0-24338 GCA_026074375.1 Tanacetum coccineum
GAGCATCCAGGTCACTCCTAAGGTGACTTGGCGTGAGATCCTCGGGGTTATGACCAGCAGCAGCAGAGGACGATGATCCCATCCAAACCTGAGTATCAGTGAAGAGTCTCTTAATTGGTATTAGTCTATAAGTACCAACTGTAGCAGCCTCAGGTATAGGATTAGCAGGAATAGGAGGTGGTATAGGTGCAACTTCATCCTCGGCCTCAGCCTTAACCTCATTCTCAGCCTCATTCTCAGCCTCATTCTCAGCCTCAGCCTCAGCCTCAGACTCAGAGTCCGATGCAGGTGGCGGAGGGTAAAGTGGGTCCGCCTCCTGATAAGGGAGTATCTATTCTGGGCCGTCCCATTGTTCATCAGCTTCCATCTCTTCTTCTTCTTCTTCTTCTTCCATTTCCGGATCTTCCTCCTCCTCCTCCATCTCTGGGTCTTCCTCTTCGACCCAACCGTTCATGTTGTCTGGTGCTGCCTCCGCAGCTGGTGCGAACTCATTATTGTTTAGAGGTAGGTTGGCCATGATGATCTGCAAATTGCATAAAATAAATAAGGATTACTATACGAATAATAATTTATATGAGAAGGCAAATGCATGACGATGCTTCAGGAATATGCATGATGATCGATAAATAGTATGAATATGCCAAATAATATTTGTTACATATAAAAATTTCATTTTTGAAATCTAAATAAACAATTCTTGATGCTTCGCGGATAAGCGTATCGATCGATATATATATATATATATATCAATTACATATAATAATATTTATTATATGAATATTCAATAGTAATGCACCCAAAATGTGCATAAATACTCAAATGGAAAAACTATGATCGTGAATAACACAAGGGCTTCGAGGAGTCTTAGCGCGCATAAAAAGGGTTATAGTTTAGGTAAAAAAAAAATTTTTTGACCTAGTTCTCTATAACCTGTAGCTCTTGATACCAATCTTTAACACCCCCAAATTTCACGCAGCGGAATATACAACATTGGGTGTTAATTCATAGTACAATTGCACAAGGATATAGAAAACGACTCGAAAAGAGGCGTTTAAAAACATTGTTCCATTTAAAGAAGTTTCAGAGTAATTAAACATACGTCCCACAGGATCGTTACCAAATTCATAACATGAGTTTTCCAAAACATGGATAATTAGTTTTATAAATGGAACAAAATACAAGTTCTTAAAAACTTTTAGCGCAGACTCCTCGTACACAACATCCATCACCCTTGGTTACCTGAGATAAAACATGCTTAAAAAGTCAACAAAATGTTGAGTGAATCCATAGAGTTTGTAAGAGATAAAAGAGAACACAAGTTTTTGTTCATCGTGTGACTTGTTGTACGGACAAGCCATTAATCAAGTTTCTATTGCAATAAGCTCATGACACCGAAGCCTTGACGTTAACACATATCTTGTATGTAATTCATGTTGCCCCATAACTAGGTATTATTGCCTTATACCTAACTTCTAAATACAAATTGTCCGTTGACTGGGTGCTCGAAAGGATTCGATTCATACCCCCGGCAGGTGGTCAAACCCAATAGATCTATTTACTGTACAGCGCTTACCTATTATAGTAATTAAAAGTTCCATGATGTGGGGTCTTTTTGAGCATAGCTACATATCCAATTTCTCATATTCGGGTCCAGCATACCATAAAGTTTCTTGTGTTCAGTTTATAAAACAAGCATGTATCTCCCTCGCGGGGTTTATAAATACAGTTTAAAAGTTGAAAGGCGAGGCTATGAACTCACCGTAAGAACAATTAGATCAGAAGTATTATGAGTCTTGAATGAGCGGGAAGTACTCCTAGGCACCTCCTAAAATACGTGACGCAATTTAGTACGTAAAAAGTAACAATACGTAAAAATTAAACATGTGATCATGAGATGTGTTTCCGAGATAAGCATGGCATTCCACTAGAACTTCCCCAAGTCCTTTTTAATTCCAAATTGACTTGTGACCTGTTATTATAAGCAAATGAACATCTACTAAGTTTCGGCTTCTAACTTTTATTTTATCACGGTGTACTATATGTTTTTAAATTTTTAGACTAGACGTAAAAACTCAGTTTCTGATTTTGACTTGACTTCATGGACTCAATAATATCCTAGGCCTCACGAAATGGTTCTATAGTGAGGCCTCTTTTTACCCCTGGAAATCTATTTGTGTCTAGTTTCCAGAAATGTAAGTCTCATAATTTACAAAGTTTCGTAACTATATGAAAAGACCATTTTACCCCTGGTTGTCCAAAACAGAAAGTTTCAAAAATATTTACTCCTTACTAAAATGGCCATAAATCCTAAACCATGATAGCAATGAAGGTGAGGTCAAAGGCTATGGTTTCCTTATGATGTCTACTACTGACCTAATCTTTAAGATCTATTATTTTATGGGAAAATTTTGGAGTTTAACTCGTATTCCAATCATATGTCCAGATTTGACCTATTTTCTTGTTTTGGCCATAACTCACTCATCCCAGGGAGTTGGTTGAGAATCTAACTATCCTATGATGGTAAGACATGTATCTTTCCAGTTATTTAATTTGATCATAGTCTCCAGGCCAAATATATTTAGATAATTACACGTTTTGCTACTGTTTTCAAAACAGTCTCATTATTTCAACTTAAAACCTTTATAAAAAATAAAAAAAAAAAAAAAAAAAAAAAAAAAAAAAAAAAAAAAAAAAAAAAAAAAAAAAAAAAAAGCTAAAAAAAAAAAACAAAAAAAAAAAACACAAAAAAAAAAACGTAAAAAAAAAAAAAAAAAAAAAAAGCGAAACCAAAAAAAAAAAAAATAAAAAAAAAACAAAAAAAAAAAAAAAAAAAAAAAAAAAAAAAAAAATAACAACAAAATAAAAAAAAAAAAAACCTAATAAAAAAAAAAAAAGAAAATAAAAAAAAAAAAAAAAAAAAAAAAAAAAATAAAAAAAAGAAAAAAAAAAAAAAAAAAAAAAAAAAAAAAAAAAAAAAGAAAAAAAAAAAAACAAAAACTAAAAAAAAAACAAAAAAAAAATAAAAAAAAAAAAAAAAAAAAGAAAAGAAAAAAGAAAAAAAAAAAAAAAAAAAGAAAAAAAAATAAAACTAAAAAAAAAAAAAAAAACCAAAAACAAGAAAAAAAAAAACTAAAAAAAAACAACAAAAAACTAAAAAGAAAAACCAAAAAAAAAACATCAAAAAAAAAACAACAAAAAAAAACTAAAAAAAAACCAAAAAAAAAAAATAAAAAAAAAAAAAAAAAAAAAAAAAAAAAAACTAAAAATAAAAAGAAAAAAAAAAAAAAAAAAAAAAAAAAAGCCTTATTAAACATCTTAAAATTGCTTCCTAGTTTTTGAGACATAATATTGTTCCAATTTCTTTGATTGCCTCTTGGACTGTGAGTGTTTTGCCTATGTTGCTCAACTTGTTTAACAGTTTTCCTAGCAGTTTTTTCTTGTTGTTTAGATTTGACAAACTCTTTCTTAACAATACTAGACCTAACTGTTTTCTTTTCAGTTTTAGGCTGAGACACATCCTCTTCCTCATCATCTGACACCCATTCTTCAATACTTGGGGCATCATCATACTTCCTAACTACCTTAGGCTCTTCTTCACTAGACATAGCTTTACAGTTCTCAACTATAAGCTTATTAACAAACACATCTAATCTAGTAAAAGACAAGTCAGGTGTTGGAGGCATGAAATTTCATGTGTACGAGGTGGAACTATATTATAATTTTTATAGCCTAAACCTTTCTTGCACTTGTCAACTATCTGACACTCTATAAGCTTGTTTAAACTTTTAGATGCATGTTCAAATTTATCTATATTAAGTTGAATGCCATATTTTTCTTTTTGAACTACTTCAAGCTTCTTCCTAAGCTCTCTAATAGTTATTTATCCTATATGAATTTCAAATTTTAAGCCTTTAATATCTTGTAAATAAATAGACTCATTTGCTTTATAAACTTCAAGTTTTTCTTCCACTAACTCTAAACCTGTCTTATAACCTAGAACCATTAACTCAGATTTCTTTAAATCTTTTAATAGTTGATCATTTTAAGATTTAAGAAGTTCAACAGTTTCCAAACAAGATTTTGAACAAATAGAATCATTGGATACCTCTGAGTCAGGACTTGAAGATGAGAAAGCCATGAGTGCATAATTAAGCCCTTCATCTGCCTGATCACTCCAGTCATATCCACCAAGACCATCACATGACACCAAAGCTGTGGAAGTAGATGTTTCCACAGGAACACTCCTTCTTGAGCTTTCCTTGTTCTTGTTGTCTTGATTTCTTGGAGCTTTGCACTCCCTAGCAAAATGTCCCCTCTTGTGGCAGTTGTAGCACTCCACTTTGGACTTATCAAAACCAATAGTCTTATTGCCATTAACAGTAAGCTTCCTTCCTGTATTCTTTAAAAACCTTCTTGCCCTCATAGTCAACATGGCCATTTTCCATCTCAAATCCATCTCTTCTATGTTATCTGGATGAATTTGTTGCAAGTCCACATGTACAAGTTAAGGACTATTTGGTTGACTAGCAAAAAATGCACAAATAACAGCATCACTCAAGTTATCAATATTTGTAGAGTAAGTATCATTAACTTGAGTGCTAGCAGTAGAAGCTCCATGAGCAGTATTAACTGCTTCATTAGTGCTACTAGTGTTGTTATTTGAAGAGGACACAAAAGCCATGTTCTGTGTGCTTGAACTTGAGCTAGACATCCTTTTAACTTCTGGTTCATACACCTTGAGGTTGTTGTAGAGATCATCCATGCTCATTGTATCCAAATCAGCTTTATTCCTCCACACAACAGCATGTGTGTTCCACTCAGGTGACAAACTTCTTAATAACTTTTGATTAACATCTTCTTGTGAAAGCTTTTCATCTAAAAGCTCCAACTGACTCACAAGCTTTTGAAGCCTATCAAAAGTTTGATCAAGCATCTCTGAGCTTGAAGCAGTGAAGTTTTCATATTGCTGCTTTAAGAGATTCCTTTGAGTCTTTCTTGTAGCTGCATTCCCACCAAATCTCTTTTCAACAGCTTCCAGCAACTTCTTAGCATCCTTTATAGAGTTAAACTTTAACTGATGTTCATTGGGAATACCCATCATTAAAGTACTTCTAGCTTTCACCTCTAATCTTCTATGAGCCTTTTCTTTAGCAGTTGTAATAGGCATCTCTGTCATAACTCCTTCCACAATTTTTGTTTTTGGCATGGTTGCACCATTCTTTATGACTTCCCACAGTGCATAGTCTATCATCTGGATATATTATTCAATCCTCATCCTACATATCTCATACTCACCAGGTTTGAGCATGAGAACTTTGGATGCAGCCACCATATGTGTAGAATCTTGATCCATATCTTTTAGCAAAAATAGGTTCTTCTTATTCACAGCTTCTCAACAAGCTCTGATACCACTTGCTGATCCCACTTCAATAGATCGAATTCCTTAAGCTTGTTTAAGGTTTATTTATATTAGATAAATCTAACACAACTATAGTAGAATCCGTGTTTAAATGTATTAAAGATTATGCAGAATCTAATCTTTAATATTAAGAAGAATTATCAATGAAACAGTAATCCAATGAACATATAATTCAACAAATAAGCTCTAATATTATTAATGATAATAATACGAATACTCTCAAAGTATTAGGGTTACAAAGACCTTGAAGCTATGAATTATACGTCTAATAATACTTTAAAAGATTGATAAAAAAAAGATATCAAACTCTATGCTATAGGATCTCCTTTTATATACCAAGAAGTCCTAGTCGGCTTACAATACTTTCCTAAGTATCCATAATCTTTTCTATAAACAAATAACTTAATACATATCATATATGCAGTACTAACAACAAACAGTATAACTTTATTAAACCTCAGCTAGCTTAAACTTATCTCTGAGCAGTTTAACTTGAGTAGATGTAGCAACATTAACACAACTTGAGCCCAGCGGGTAATTCACAATAACAAAATCAATAAGACTTTTAATCCCAACACTAGGTTAGCATGTTTTCTCTCCTGATATCTCCAACTCTATTTATTTTCAGTATTTAATTTTATTGTTATTTTAAATTTATTTCAATTCAAATCAAAAATCATTTTATAAACGTGACATTTCAAATTAAAACTAATTACAACTTAACTCTTGGGACGACTTCGGATTTACCATTCTATACTACCCACGATCGGGTTCTCTGCCCGTTAGTGCGTTGTTAGGTAGATCGAGTTTTATAAATTTAAAACTTGGTAAAAAAAATATTTAAAAGAAAATACGCATCAGAAGCCATTGCCATCAACTCATCAAAATCAACATGGATAGTTTCAATAATCATTCGGGTCCTTTTGTTGTAGATTCAGAATGCTTTCTTTGCGGGAGCGTAACCAACAAAAATTCCTATATCAGCTTTAGATTTTAACTTACCAAGGTCATCACCGTCATTAGTGGGATAGCAGAGAGCACCAAAGACATGAAGATATGATAAGTCAGGTTTTCTATCATGGAGAAGTTCATGCGGTGTTTTGTTGTGACGTTTTCAGATTAATGATCTGTTTTGAGTATAGCAAGCTATCGCGACTGCTTCTGCCTAAAGAAATAACAGAGCCTTTGAAAAGATCAACATGGTGCGGGCAGCTTCTACTAAAGTACAATTCCGTCTTTCAGCAACGCCGTTCTGTTGTGGAGTGCGAGCAACGGATGTTTGATGTGAGATTTCGACTTCTTCATAGTAAGCTTTCAGTGCCTGATTGACAAATTCAGTGCCATTATTAGTCCTGATGTTACGAACGGTTGCATTCAGACGAACTTGAATCATTTTGAGGAATTTGATCACGAACTATGAAACTTCATCCTTTGATCGTATAAATTTCACCCATGTAAACCGAGAATAATAATCAACGATAACCAGTATATATTTTCTCCCATTGATACTTTGAGTCCTCATTGGCCCGCAAAGATCCATATGCAGCAGATAGAGTTTTTCTTGAATGGAGTCTTCGACTTTGGGTTTATGGGAGTGTTTCTTGCTTTTACCAAGAGCACAGGCAGAGCACAAGTGATCCTTCTGATACTTTAGTTTTGGAAGGCCTCAGACTAGACCATGTTTGGCAAGAGAAGTGATATAATCAAAGTTTAAATAAGATAATGTTTGATGCCACATCAAAGACTTGGTCTTTGAGGCCTTAGACAAGAGACATATAGGAGAGGAGAACAACAAATTATCCATAGATAAAGTGTATAAATTTGAACCCCTAGATCCCTTGAGTAGTCCAACCTGTCTAAGTCCGTTATGACAGGTGTGTTTGCGAAAAGCTACTTCGAGACCGGAATCACAAAATTGACCCACGGAGAATAAGTTGTGACCTTAACCTTCCACATAATAAACCCGAGATATGGTAACATTTCCCATTTGATAGTCTCCATAACCCATTATCTTAGCAATATGATCATTCCCAAATCTGACGGTACTTGAAAATTTACTGACGAAGTTGAGAGCGATTTCTGGTCATATGCTTTGAGCATCTAGAGTCCAAATACCACATAACAATTTGAACAACCCGCAATCATTAAGAAAAGAAGATGGAACATCAGAAACAGTAGATTCTTAAGATTCTTGGGTTCCTTAGAGTTAGAAGTTTTAGATTCTACAATCTTAATTTTGCTATTGGAACTTACAGATCTTGTTGCTTTTGGTCTCCTGCTGTAAACTAAGATTCCTTGAGTTGGTGTAGCTACTGATTTGGTAGAGGTTTCCTTAGTAGGCACTACTTTAGTGGAGGTAATCCTAGTTAAAGGGCACCTATTTCTGACTATAGTGAAGGTCCTACCTGTAGGTTTCCAACTATATCCAATTTTATTAAACACCTTACCCGTAGGTTTCCAAACTTTTCTCATTTTATTTCTTTAAGATTTAGATTTAGAACGCACATTCACATAATCAATAACACACATATCATGATTGGCATCAAACAAACATTTGTTACAGATAACACAAATAGATTCAACCTTAGCATTTCGCACATAATGCTTAACATGTGAATTACTGATAGGTTCAGAAATAGAATTCATCTTATTCAAACTAGATTTTAACTTCCTAGGGTGTTCAGTTCCACTTCCTTTTATCTAATGCTCACTGGTGTAGGTGATCCTATTGTTCGTTGTATTGCCTGAAGGCTTTGATCCGCTAGAACTAGTAGTAGGTTTTATTCCTATAGAAGTCAACAAAGGCTTGTTAGAATCTTTGTTTTTAAGAGAACCAGTCTGCTTGGGAATGTTGCTTGAAGATGTGACAGGTTCGGTAAACCTATCCTTTTTGTCCTTGTTCATTGGTGTGACCGCAACTAATTTCTCACAAGGTTTTGTTAAACTAGAGCATGTCTTAGAGACATAGACTAACAATTCCTAAACGTGTTTTATAAACATGGAAGCAAATTCTAATAAAGGTTCACTAGGATTATATTTTCTAGCGCATTCTACAAGTCCACAAAGGGTGTCAGTATTTTCTATAGTCTTCTCAAGATAAACCTCATGGGCATCCTTATTGTTCTTAAGTCTATGAGAAATAGGTTCTATGTCTAGCTTGAACATTCCTGGAGCAATAGTGGCACTAGGTTTTGAAACCACAGTATTGACAACATTTTTCCCTTTAAGTTTCCTTAATTCATTTTTCAATGCTGCAATAGCAAAAATCTTTTCTTGAAGTTGAGCATTTAAATTCGAATTTTCAATAGACTTTGCATTGATTTGAGCAATTAAAGAGTCACAATGTTCTTTTGATTGAACACGTGTCTTTCTAATTAAGTCAAATTGGTCTTTGTAAATTGATTTCAAATGCCCTCGTTCTTTTCTTAAATTTTCATTTTCAGAAAGTAATTTTGCCACACTATGCTCCAACTAAATGTTTATCGTTTCAATCTCTTCAATGTCTTTCTTTACCTTTTACACACTATCTTTTCCACTTAAAGATTTAATCATATCCTTCAACTTTCTTATGACCGTGTCCTTTTCTTGTGACTGAGCTTTCAATTCATTTATTTCAAATAATTGATTAAATGTAGGAGCATTTTGGTTTTCACGAAATTATCCTTTTGAAAAATTTCTTGATTCAGTTGAGTTGTTAATTCCAAAGAAATGCAATGCTTTTCAAGTGTTGAGTAACTTTTCAAAAGTTTATCGTAAACATCCTTTTCAATCAAATCTTTCTTTTTGAGAAGCCCAGTCTCAAGTTTCGGACACTTATTGCATTCATTCACACATGATTTTTTCACATCAATAATATCCACGGAATTCACAACAATATGCACAATTTCTTGAGACATGATTTATTTCAGGAGTTGATCATTATCAATGCTAAGCTGTTTTATTTGAATTTCAAAAACGTTTTTGTCTACAGAACATTGATCAACAACCACTTCCATTTGGGTAAAAACAGTTTGAACTTCTGTAATTTCATCTAAAGAGTTTTATCAAATGCATTAAATGCATATTTTAAAACTTTTAAAAATAGAATTATTTCAGTTACAAAACAAGCTTTTGTATGTTCAAACTCCCACGCACATGCCGTTATATCATCAGATGTGGTTCTCATTTTCACGACTCTGTCAAAACTTGCGAGTTGATATTTTAGCTTTTTAAGACTTTCATTTACCAAACTTATCCTAAGAAGTTCACTAGGAGCTTCAATTCTAACAGGTGTATGTGACTTAACAGACGTGTCAGGATTATAGTTCGAATCTTTTAACCAGAAAGCTTGTTCTGCAGACAATTCTTTTTGAGTGACAAAACGTTTACCAAAATCTTCTTTTATTTTATTCAGCTTTGAATAATCAATTGGAGAAATATTAATTTTATGTTTTAGTGAAATTGGATCATTTTGTTTATCAAACATCTTTGATCGACTCGCTTCTTCCAAAACCAATGTCTCTTCATCATCAATCACAGAAATCACAACATGTTCTTTAACAATAACACTACCATCATATAATGTTGGTTTAATCCGCTGAGCTTTTTTAAAATTGAACGGATTTTGGTAACCAAGAGCTTGTTTGTCAGTGTCATCGTAAAAAACTTGTGGTTTCGTTAGCATATGCATTGCCTGCGTAGATCGATACATCTTACAAATGATATTTTCCAGTTCTTTATTTTGTTTTTCCAAAACAATTTCCTTATCAATGTATTTAGACTATTTTTCTTTAGATTCTGTTTTGAAAACAGTAAATGTTTTTGCTAAAGATTCCTTTTCTTTGACATGAGTAGAAAAAGTTTCTTTAAGTGTATCGATCTCTTGCTGAAAAGCCGCAAGCTTTGCATTTCTATTTCGAATTAATTCAACCATTTGAGAATCTATTAATTTTTTATGTTTGTTCAAATCTACATTAAGTCTTTGTTAAAAAATGGCGACTTGTTCTTTGTATCTCTCAAGCTCAGCGGTTAATGATTCATTTACCATTTTATTTGTCTGATTTTCCTTATCAAAATTAGCTACATGATTAGTCATTTGTTCAACCAAAGATAGAACCAATAAATCATTTGGTGCAGAAGAATTAGTATCCTGAATACCCGCATCTTGTGACTCTTGTAGATTTTGAGATTAAGGAATGATATTGCTATCATTGTTTAACTCATTATCTGGATAATTATCAATATGTGTTTGTTCAGAATACGACATCTCTTGCACATCCTGATTAATAATATCATTCGGATAAGAATCAGAATATGGTACCTCAGAGAGAACATCTGGATCACAGCTTGAAAGATTTGCCATCAGGATCGCTTTAGCCAATGATATATCATCACAATCCGAGTCATAGGCATCCAAGTCTTCAGTCTAGAAGGCTGAATTCTAAGGGATCGTCTGTTGAGCAACTTAAACTTCTGCTATTCCAGGGTCTGCTATAAATGCAAGTTACTCTTCATCTAATATCTGACCAGCTTCTAGTGCTTCTGCTAACATCAACTTCTCCTTAAACCATGCAGAACTTCGTGACCTCTTTGGTTGAGTGCACTGTTTTGCCATATGCCCTTCCCCCAAACAGTTATAACACTTTACAATCTTTGCTTGACTAGTTGCATAGTTTTTCCTTGAGGTTGTAGCAATTCCTTGGTTCTCAGTGCCAACAAAACTCTGAGTTTGTCTTCCTTGAACTTGTTGAATGGTGACTCTTCCATCTTGAATAGTTGCCTGATTTATGGGATTGGAAGACATTCTGAGTTGATTGTTTGAAGGTGGAAACCTTGATGCCACAACAAATAGGAATGCCATTGCTTTGTTGATGCATTCAATTGGATCATCTCCTTGCTAAAATGTAGGAACAACGAGACTAGAGTCCAATTGAAGAAATTCAGCTTGATAATGAAGTGTTATTGGCGGAGATATGAATGGTTGCAGAGAAACTAATTGTTGTTATAGATTGATTAGAGTGTGATGGTGTTCATGATGAATATGTGCTGCATAAACTGATGTGAATTGTTGAGGTGGTGGATACATTGAAGAGCTTGAATGTTGTGGAGACTAAGAGGAATTGTATAGAGTTTGAGAGTTGGCTACCAATGCAAAGGGATCCGGATATATTTCACGCATGATACGTACTTCATTAACATGTCGTTCATGTTGATTGAGGTATGCATACAACTGATCATAGTTGGTGGTATACAAACTCTTTGCTAACTTTACATTAGTGACAAACTTGCTCTATTCCGGTAGAAGAGCATTCAGAAACTTGGTATTGACTTGAACTTGCTGCATTGTCATCCTAATAGTATGTATGTCATTGATCAACTAAGAGAATCTCTAGTAGTACTCATATAATGTTTTACCCTGAACATAAGCAAACTTGTCAAACAAGTTGTATAATATGCATTCACGTTCTTGGTATGATAATTCAGTGCCTTTCATTAGTAGCTTGACTCTATCCCAAATATTCTTAGTTGCCTCTTGATGATTGACAAGAGCATACACATCGGGTGGAAGACCGTGAAGAATGATATTTGTTTATTGAACATCACAGTCATCTTGAAGTTGTTGTGCTTCAGTAAGTTCAGAGTATTTCTTAGGTCGAGTCTGCCCATTTTCTTCAACAGTTGGGTAGACCAGTGGACCATTGTCGATTAAATCAAGCATCATCCTACCATTTTTCTTCCCTTTTATGAATAGACGTATACGACTTGCCCATGAATCATACATTGACTTTTCAAGCATTGGAGGACGGTTTTCAGCTCCAACAATAACTATGTGTTATGCTAAAGTAGTCATCTTACTTCAATTGAAAAGTGAAATGATTAAATGTTGATCGAACAGTGATAAAGAAGGATTGTGTTAAGGGTTGTTGTTGTCGGTGATTAAGATTGATATTCCACGGGATTTTACAAATCTTCACTAAAACCGAGAAATCCAATTATTTGGCGGGATTTTACAAAGTAAGACAAACCGTAGAAAATAAAATCTTTTTGTGATGGATGTAATGTTTCTCTTGGAATATGACCCTTGTAATGTTTCGCTTGGAATATGACACTTGTAACAATTCACTTGTAATGTTTCGCTTGAAAGATAGCAATGTAATGTTTCGCTTGTTTTATGTAAATTGGACAGAGTTTCGTTTTGCACAAGTACGTAGTTCGCTTGAACTAACAACATGTCATAATCACTTGCTAACATAAATCGCCTGCTAACATATTTCGCCTGCTACATATTTCGCCTGATACATTATTTCGCCTTATAACATAAATTATCGTTTGTACCTAACTGACAAATTAAGCAGAGTTTCGTTTCCTAGAAATGTCACAAACCGCTTGAAGTCAACCTGTCATAAATCGTCTACAAACATATTTCGCCTACATGTTTCGCCTGCATACATATTTCACTAGCTTTAAAATAAAAACGTACATTTTCCACATAAATCACAAAAAACACACCCTTTTGACGTTTTACCTTGGTTTTTTCTTGCACAACTAGTTATCTTAGACCTAGATCTTGTTTAAAAACATAATCTTTAACGCTTTTAAACACAAAAAACCGGGCTTCGATTTTGAAGATACAAAACCAAAAGACAACTCAAAAATACGATCTAAACAAGATATAACGCACACTCAAGCTCAATCACGATATCCACCCCAGACAGACTGATACAACTTGTATGATTTATCAAATCACTTAACAAATGAGCAAAAAGAAAGTTTAGAGAGAGAAAGTGGGTTGAAACACTTAGAGAGAGAAAGGAAGAGAAAATGTATTATGTGAAAGAACCAAATGAACAACCAACCCTCTCCAAGGTGTGGAGAGGAGTATTTATACCAACACTATGGCCGGTCAACATAAGGGAGTCTTATGTTGACTCGGTTAGCTTGGTAAATTTTCAAATATTACGCTACGAGCTATTCTATAATATATTGGTAGTGACCGGGTCTTTTCTCGACTTCTAACATAACTTTCATTAACTTGTTTATTAAAAGTTAATATATATTATTAACGAGCATAAATATCCTTTTTTCTAGCCGTTACCTTCCAAGTTCCAACTACATTTTTCAAATTCAAAAAAAAAAAAAACTTATGCACGAAAACCCGAGGCTGTTGTGGTCCTCGCGTTTTCGCACGATCATTTGGGCTGGTCACATAGGCGCGAGGCACGAAAATACGAGTCTTGTTATGGTTGTGGCGTTTTCAAGTGGTGTTTTCGTGCGAACACGCCAAAATCCAACACCGTACCGAGACCCCTTATTATGTTTTGACTAAATAATTACTCCGTAAATATTTAATTATTGTTTTATATCACGACACTTATGTTAGACTGTATTTGTGGTTTGCATGCTTCTAAACCCAATTTGCTACAACTTACAAATAATCTTTGATTTTCAAATTATTAGTTCCAAATCGATTTTTTTTAGAACGACAACTTTTATAGAAAACTAGCAAGGAGCTAGAAACTAAAACATTACAAAGAAATCAAGTGAGGGTTTTTAAGCCAACTATCCCACGATAAAGCCATATAACATCTACTAGAACACCAATTAAAAGAGAGAGACACTATATCATCAAAGATCACCGAGCGTCTCGGAGAGGACTCATCAAAAACACTCCGGTTACGGAACCCCTAGCTTATGATACAATACATGCTATGACTGTGCAATTGAGCGATCACCCTAAAAATGAAACACTTAGACAATTGGAGAGATGAGTGACTTTTTATCCCTTTTTCATGAGGTGTTCGGCTTTGATGTTTTCTAGCATAAGAGTTTTATAAATTTATTTCTTGAAGTTATTCTCACGAGAATCTTTTATGAAATGTCTCTTAACAGGTTTACTTGAGGGCAAGCAGAAGTCTAGTGGGGGAAAATTTGATAAACATCAAATATTTATTACCCTATGGTTCGCCGTCAACCATAAAGATCCACATATATGGAATGAAGATAATGTCATATAGAAATTATTTGAAGCGTTACGGCGTCAAACACAATATCTGGTTACGCCGTAAAACAACTCATATAAATATTGTAATTCCATGTAAGTTGGTTACGGTGGTAAACACTGCTTATCAGTTACGCCCGTAACAGGTTTGATACCCTATAAATAGAGGGGCCTCATTAAAAGCTTATTCTGACAGCACCTTCCTCCACGCTAATTTGGAGAGAGCGGTCTTAAGGCTTCCAACCTCAAAAAATTCTCCACCTGGTGTTAAGGAGATAACACTTTATTACTTTTGTATTATCGTTTTTAAAGAACAGAATCATTGTAAGAATCATGAGCTTTCAATCTATGATATTCTTTCTATTTCATGTTGTGTTTCCGTTACCCCGCCCCCCCCCCCACCACCCCCAGTTAACCATGACGGCTAAGCACTTAAAGTGCTGGCCTAGTTATGTAATTACTGTTGTTATGATGTTTGTTTCTGTTAGATTATGGTTTTGTTAGATATTCCTTGACTATCGTGTAAAAATTGGGTTTTTGGTAGTAGGGTGGTTTGACCTTGCTTGCCCCATATTAGTTTATCTTGTCAATATAGGATCCATCAGGTACTAGGGAGGATCTATGACTACGATCCCTAGTGTAGGAACTAACCGGTCTCCGCACTTATCACCTAATATACTTAAAAAGCACAGGAACTCTTTCAGAGAGGGTTAATAATCTGTATAGGTTATTAGATTAGTTTTGGGAATAGTTAGGATTAATCACTAGAACCTGGATATCTTACCTCATATACGATTTGGACTGAGTCGGAATCGCGGGAAGTATAGAATAGACTATATATGCATATTCAAGTCTATCGACCTTAGAAACTACTAATGAAATGATAGTTTAATACTGCATAGGAAAACGTTTTCATAACAGTAGTAATGAAGTAACTAGGTTAGCACGTTTTCTCTCCTGATATCTCTAACTCTTTTTATTTTCAGTATTAAATTTTATTGTTATTTTAAATTCTTATTCACAATCAAACTTATAATTTCTATTTATAAACGTGACATTCAAATTTAAAAACTAATTACACTCTTAGCTCTTTGGGGACAACCTCGATTACATTCTATACTGCCCTATGATTGTGTTCTCTGCCTGTTAGTGACGTTGTCAGGTTATATCGGTTTATAAATTTAAACTTGTAAAATTAATATTTTAAAATAATTGCGCATCAATGTTCAACAAGCCACTATGGATGAAACAAGCTACTTATCGACTACGGATTCAACATCGACAATGGTTCCGATCTGTGGGACAACCTAAGGCAGCGATTGACTAAGCAATAACCCCATGCAAATCCACTCACGGACGAAAACATCGACAATACGTCACCATTTACTCAGGACAATGTCCAAAAAGGAAACATCTCTATTAAAAAAGTTTCGTCTGAAGATAACATCGCCGACATTCTCACTAAACCTCTTAAACGCGAATCATTCAACTCGTCTTGGTTTAGGAATGATGGAACACATTCCGTAAATTGGTCTATTCTTTTCTTCTAAGTCTCGATTCTAGTCCATGTTCTATTCCGTGTCGTGACAACTTAATTACTTCATCCGAAGTATTTTAAGCATTTTTAATTAGCCGAATGCAAAATTAAAATGTCACTCCTTTCGAAAAATTCATTCAAAAATCTTGTTTTTGTAACCATCTGCTGGGTGGCGGGCCCCCATAATAGGCGGCTCCCTGATTAAATAGGCGGCCCCCATATTTTTATAGGACAGCCGGCAGATTGACATATATGTATGACCATAATTTTTTAAATTCACAAAAACATAAGTCCCTCTCTTCTCCACCTATGACTGATGAAACCCAGATCCTTAAAATACTAAAATCCACTATTAAAACTCAAATTGAAGAAGAAATTAACATCAAATATCATCCATAACATCATATTCATCACAAATTGTAAGTGATCTCATCATCTTCTTATCTAATCTGAATCTAGGGTTCTATTATGCACAAAATCAAAAAAAATTAAGGATTTTATTTTCTCAAGTATTTTCATATAATTAAGACTAGGAATATGTAATGTATAATTATTATGTTTCCTATAGATATATGATTTGCATAATTGAGTGTGCTTGAAGAATTTTTCAACATGAACAAAACCCTAATTTATTTTCAAAAATTTATCACGTTAGGAAAATCATAAAATTGTTTTAATGCATTGTTAATACATTCTAAAAACATTTTTGTACTCATGCATAACGATCTCATGACCATCGATCAAAATATATAGTCAATATATATTTTTTCGACATGTTTGGATGAGCAAAATTAAACAAAGGAGTGTTTAGGTTAACTCATAGGTTTTTGTTTAGAGTCGAGTTAACTACCACTCCACATGTGTTGCATATAGACACACACTGGGTAATAAGTAATAACAATTAATACCTTAATGTCAAAGCAATATATACATACTAAGAATTTCTTTTTATTATTGTTTAGGTGAAAAAGATGCATGAATATGATGAATAAATCCTTTCAACAAAATTCTATGCACACTTTTCCTTTAAGATGTCATCTCTAAAAATATCTAATCGATCAATCCATGAAGGTAAAATTATTGATACAACATTTAATCCTAAGGTCAACTTAGAAAAGATTCTAATCAAAGTAGGATTTCACTCCTTCCTTCACTTAAGTGGAAATTTCTATCCAAAATTCATAATTGAATTTTATCAAACATTCGAACTTGTTTTAATCGATGATCTTTGGATCATATTCTTTGAAATACATGGAAAAAGAACATGTGCGTCTTTTAGAGACTTTGGAACATTACTTGATCTTCCTTTTGAAGGACATTGTTTTTATAACAATGAATGGTTTCTTAAGTCTATTCTTCATCATAACTATTCTCCAACCAAAGATCCTCTTTATACTAAGCTAATTCATCCTAACACAATCATCTACAACATCACTAAAAAGCGTCTAAACGACTTCATGTTTAAATTTGATGATCCGTGCAATCTCTTCACTGAAGAGATATGTCATTATCTAAAAATGGCACATATCCTTATTCGCGAGAACATTATATGCACCGTTGATATTGACAAAGATCATTTGTCGGCTTGTGAAGCCTGTATGCTCTATTGCATAACCTCTTCCACTTCATTTAATCTTTCTCACTTCATCATAAATCGAATAAATAATTCAAGCAATGCCTTAATGGCATCTTTCCATACGGTCTTTTGCTTTCAAAATTTCTTGATAAACTAACCGGGTACTCTCCAAATGATCATAAATTTATTCCTTATCTAACAAAAATGAATCCACTATCTAATCCTCAAATGAAGAAATCCTGGAAGACTTTCGTTGTGCTCATCATAATCATCATGATTGACTTGGGAGGTCACATGAGGTCCTAATGTAACACTATTAGCTACTAGAAACACCCCACCCCCCCCCCCCCCCCCCCCCCCCCCCCCCCCCCCCCCCCCCAAGACCTAACTAGTTTGTTAAATGTTTATGATTAAATTTGATGCTAATATATTTGCACTGAATGTGTGAGTACTTATATATTTTATCGATTAATTATAATCATTGACCAATGCTATCTTTTGATCCCTATGTCTTTGATTGATCATTTGCTTCAATTAGACTAGCTTACTTACCCTACTTGATTTGTAGCTAGATTAATCAATTCTTGGGAAATAGGAATTGCTGCAAACAATCATCACTATTCTCCTTTCTCTAAAAAATTGAAAAAGAAGAAATACTAGGGAAATTCTGTAATCCCCAGATAACGGCCCCCAAATGCATGAGACGACCCCCAAAATATATTGGGAATCACTCTCCGGAATTACGGGACCGATCCTTCAGCAGGGTTACCAAAAATTTGAGTTTGTTGTGTGTTTCTTCTCTTTTTCTGCAACTTTAACCCTTCCTACACTAGCCTTTGCTGGTCTTTCTCTGTTTAGACAAACACTTTTTGGAATCTTTGTTCATCCAATACCATGCTTTTCCAAAACTACATCACCTCCTCCATTATATAAACTCATCATCTTCTTTATTCTCCATCACCTTATCTTCTTCAACCTTATTTTTCCAAATTCATCATCTCTTCTTCTCATAACTCTTTTACGACTACTCGAGAAAACACCGAATGTCCATAATCAATACTTGGAGACAAAACACCCTTTTACCACCTTCACCTCCTCTATTATGGGTGAGCATGGTGCGGGTTGGTGCGGTTTTTAACTAAAACCTACGTAACCGCACTTGCGGTTTCTATAAAAATAAAAACTGCACCGCACCACATTTGGCGGTTTCGGTTTTGCGTGTTTTTGTGGGTTTTGCGGATTTTAATGGCACCTCACAATCACTTATGACTTATATAATTTATGTGGGTTTTTGCGGTTTTTGGTTTACAATGTTGGTTTTTTCGGTTATAACAACGTATATATTTAATGTAAACACACACATCACTTATACCTTATAAGAATATTAATGATAATGTGAAGTAGAAGCTTTATAACAAACATAAAATAATCAATGTATCGTTTTTCGATTTTAAATAATCAATGTACGATGCGGTGCGGGTTTTGTGGTGCGGTTTAACGGGTAAAACTGCAACCGCACCGCATTTGCAGTTTTTCTTTTTTCTTAAAACCGGTCTAAGATTCATGGAGGTTTGGGTATTTCCAGTTTTTATGCTCTAAATCGTGCTCTCCTTCTCAAGTGGGTATGGCGCTTTATCTCTCATGATGGCTCCCTTTGGTCTAAGGTTATTCAGGCTATATACGGTGCGAGTTTCGAGTTGCATTCGAGTAAACAGGTGTCTCTTTGGTGTTCCATTCTCCGCGAAGTTCAATCGTTGAAAGCCAAAGGTTTCGATTTCATATCTCATTGTAAGAAGCGGGTAGGGGATGGCCTTTCTACTCGATTCTGGCTCGATATCTGGGTGTCTGAAATTCCCCTAAGTGAGAGGTTCCCTCGTTTGTTTATGTTAGATGTGGAGAAAGAGGTTTCGGTCGCAGCCAAATTAGGTTCTGTTTCTATCGACGTCTCTTTTAGGAGGGGTGTGCGTGATGGAGTCGAACGTCAACAATGGGACGATCTGCAATCTTTAATGCAGTCTGTTTTTCTTTCGTCTTCGGGTGATAGATGGATATGTGATTTATCTGGAGATGGGGAATTTCGGGTCAAAGAGGTGCGTAATTTTATTGATGATTTGTTTCTTCCTTCACATCCGGAGGTCACGAGATGGGTCAAGTGCATCCCAAAGAAGATTAACATTTTTGTTTGGCGAGCGCGTCGAGATTGTCTTCCTACTAGACAAAATCTGATTCGTAGAGGAGTTGTGCTGGAGTCTGATGTTTGTCCGCTATGTGAGGACTCGGTGGAGGAGTCTCAGCATTTTTCCTGTGCTCACTTGTCAATGTGTCTTTTATTGGATTTTGTAGTTGGTGGGATTTGGATGGGGCCGAACTTGGGTCGTTTTGGATTGGCAAGCGTGGTTTCTTTCCTTTCGGCGTTCCTCTAATACAAAGATGTTGTTGGTAGGTGTGTTTTATGTGCTTGGTGGTACATCTGGGGGTTCCGTAACGGAGTGTTTTTGATGTGTCCTCTCGAGTCGTCTCGGTGTTCTTTGATGATTATAGTGTTCTCTCTTTTAATTGGTGTTCTAGTAGATGTTATATGGCTTTATTGTGGGATAGTTGGCTTAAAAACCCTCACTTGATTTCTTTGTAATGTTTTAGTTTCTAGCTCCTTGCTAGTCTTCTATAAAAGTTGCCGTTCTAAAAAAAAAGTTTAAGACCCGTATAATATACGGGCTTTTTAAAAAATAGCCGATTAACTTAATATTTATAAGTGAGTACAAATTGTTATTAAAAAAAAATTGCGCGTGTATCGCAACCAAATTTTCTAATAGCATAAATTTGATTTACATTAAAACTTGGAACCATTTAAATTATAATAGCTCATTGAATACAATACGCAATTTAAAATACTCTTCATTTTTACTGCGACATTCGACTTTCTTTTCATCATTTGAAACACTAAGCTTCAGCTTCATCAACATCTCACCTTCAGGTTTAAGTTGCGCATTGAACTTGAGATCTAGATACGTCTTTATTTGGCTCTTTCATGTTTGTCAAGAAGGTCTCGTGACATGTACATGTGCATGCAAATGTTTGTCAAGAATGTCACATGACAATTTCAGAGAGAAATTGAATTTACGTTCTTTGATAACTTCAGAGAAAGAGGCAATTAAAAAAGTTTGAATTTGAAAAACACTCAAAATGTTTCATTTTTATAATGTCTTTTCTTAATCCCCCTCTCATGTAAACATCTTAATAATTTTTATAGGCGTAATTTAAAAAAAATATTTTATATTTATGACATCACAAGTTTATATTTTTCAATACAATGACCAATAACAAAGTAACATCTAGCAAAAGATGACATAAGAAAAAACCTTTGTTTTATAAATAAAAATAGATAGATATGTTCATTATACTTAAAAATTAAACAAAGAAAAAAACAAATTAACAAAACAAAATTACAAGATATGTATATTTCTAAAATCAATATCATGTGTTATGAAGAAGAAGATCATCCCATTATAACAAAACAACAGAATACCTATCACAAATTCAAGTGAAAAGTTGAATTCAAACCAAAGTTAAAACTATGAACCAAAGAAATATTTGATAAAGAGGTCAATTAAAGAACGAAGACATATGCATGAATAAATTTGAATGAAAGAATTTTCTTTGGATATAAGTTTAAAATTTAAAAACTAATATAATTTACAAAAGATTATAAAAAAACAATCTCTAAAAAAAGAGCGAAATAAAAGAAAATATAAAAATAAAAAAGTATATTAAAACAAAAAGATAAAAATAAAGGCTAGTGATTTGCACACTTATTTTTTTGATTGAGACACTCATTGTACAAGTATACAGTGCGCACAGTAAACACTGTACAACTATATTATGCATAAATTAGAGTGTCCCAATCAAAAAAATGAGTGTGCCAATCAATTCCCTTAAAAGATAGTTTTTGCATATGTTATCTTCCATTAGATAGATATTTTTTATTAGTTGAATCAATAAAAAATATTAATTGATGATGTCATATATCATTTCATAATAGTATTAAATTAATAGATTGGGTAAATATTGCACAGGCAAGTAAATTTCCCATGGCAAATTTCACATTCAAACAGAGAAAGAAAAAAAAACCTTGGGCCTTACTAACGGATCAGACCAATAGCCCAAAAGCAGCCTGATAAAATGCCTCGTCTTTTTTTGTCGTGATGTGTAATGCTTATTATATATATACACATTTGTCGACTAAAACGAAGTCGTTTTGACTTCGAGCCACTTTGCTACAGTAACGGGCTCTCATTTTTTGGCCAGCTCAATTTTGGTTTTTTTTTTTTTTAATTATTTATTTATTATTATTATTTTTTAATTTGTATGCACAAAGTAGGAGGGAAAAAAAATATTACAAAAATTCCGATTTATTCAAATAAAAAAAATACCCGTAGAAACATCTTCGATACCTAATAACTTTAAAATAATCGATATAGTCACAAACGTAAAACCCATTATATTAAAAAAACCATATAGCAAAAAAAACAACACTTTAAACATGAGGCCCAACACATAAGCCATAAAAAAAATATTACTAAAAATATACACATTTGTCGACAAACTAGCCTAAAATTCGCATAAAATGTGGCCAAAAGTAAAAAAAACTAGCCCAAAATTAGCCTGAATTCTGGCCCAAAGTAAAAAAAATATATAAAACGGTCCCTCAACTTTTAACTATTTACGATTTTCTTACACAAAAATTCCCGTAAAAAAATTACAAAACCGTCCCAAAAAAAGAAAATATTCGGGAAAAAATTAGCCCGTCCCAACGCAATTTTTTTTCCCCGAATCATACAAAAAAAGAAAATATTAAAAATTAGCCCCGCCATAACGCATCGCAAAAAAAAAAACCCCGAAACGTAAAAAAAAATTATTCGGGAAAAAATTAGCCCCGCCGCAACGCGCGGGTTCTTTTGCTTGTAAATATACACATTAGGTGACTAAAACACAGTCGTTTTGACTGTGGGCCCTTAGCTACAGTAACGGGCTCCCATTTTGGGCCAGCCCGAATAGTTTTTTTTTTAATTTGTATGCACAAAGTAGGAGGGAAAAAAAATATTACAAAAGTTCCGATTTATTCAGATAAAAAAAATACCCGCGGAAACATCTTCGATACCTAATAACTTTAAAATAATCGATATGGTCACAAACGTACAACCCATTATATTAAAAAAAACCATATAGCAAAAAAAAACACTTTAAACATGAGGCCCAACACATAAGCCATATAAAAAAAAATTGTTACTAATATACACATTTGTCGACAAACTAGCCTAAAATTCGCATAAAATGTGGCCCAAAGTAAAAAAAAATACAAAACGGTCCCTCAACTTTTAACTATTTACGATTTTCTTACACAAAAAATCCCGTAAAAAATTAACAAAAAAACACGTCAAGTTTTTATTGTTCACAACTTTTTTACATTCATCGGCAAAAAAAAAGATATCGAACCATCCCAAAAAAAGAAAATATTCGAGAAAAATTTAACCCGTCCCAACGCAAAAAAAAATTCCCAAATCGTACAAAAAAAGGAAATATCCGGGAAAAAATTAGCCAAAAAAAAAACAACCCAAAAATAGCCTAAAATCTGGCCCAAAGTAAAAAAAAATACAAAACGGACCCTCACCTTTTAACTATTTACGATTTTCTTACACAAAGATTCCCGTAAAAAAATTTACAAAACCGTCCCAAAAAAAGAAAAGGGCCAGGCCGAATAGTTTTTTTTTTTTTTTCAAAAAAAAAATTTGTATGCACAAAGTAGGAAGGAAAAAAAAATATTACAAAAGTTCCGATTTATTCAGATAAAAAAAATACCCGCGGAAACATCTTCGATACCTAATAACTTTAAAATAATCGATATGGTCACAAACGTACAACCCATTATATTAAAAAAAAACCCATATAGCAAAAAAAAAACACTTTAAACATGAGGCCCAACACATAAGCCATATAAAAAAAATTGTTACTAATATACACATTTGTCGACAAACTAGCCTAAAATTCGCATAAAATGTGGCCCAAAATATGACCCAAAGTAAAAAAAATAAAAAACGGTCCCTCAACTTTTAACTATTTACGATTTTCTTACACAAAAAATCCCGTAAAAAAATTAACAAAAAAAACACGTCAAGTTTTTATTGTTCACAACTTTTTTACATTCATCGGCCCAAAAAAAAAGATATCGAACCGTCCCAAAAAAAGAAAATATTCGAGAAAAATTTAACCCGTCCCAACGCAAAAAAAATTTCCCAAATCGTACAAAAAAAGGAAATATCCGGGAAAAAATTAGCCAAAAAAAACAACCCAAAAATAGCCTAAAATCTGGCCCAAAGTAAAAAAAAATACAAAACGGACCCTCACCTTTTAACTATTTACGATTTTCTTACACAAAGATTCCCGTAAAAAAATTTACAAAACCGTCCCAAAAAAAGAAAATATTCGTGAAAAAATTAGCCCGTCCCAACGCAATTTTTTTTTCCCCGAATCATACAAAAAAGGAAAATATTAAAAATTAGCCCCGCCATAACGCATCGCAAAAAAAAACCCTGAAACGTAAAAAAAATTATTCGAGAAAAAATTAGCCCCGCCGCAACGCGCGGGTTCTTTTGCTTGTATATACTCATTTACGAAACAATACGACGCCGTTTTGCACGGCCCGAAACCTTAGCCCAACAGCAAACGAATTGGCCCATTTCTAGGTCTTGTTGGTTACTATCGAAGGTTCATTGAAAGATTTTCGAAGATTGCTAAGTCAATGACGAAACTTACTCAGAAGGGAATCAAGTTC
>BQNB010102043.1:11847-24338 GCA_026074375.1 Tanacetum coccineum
TTGTTTAACAACCTAAATGGAAACCTACTCAAGACAACTACTTTGACCTCTAGTTTTAGTTTTTTTCCTATAAATCCTCTACTAGGTTATTTGTTTGTTTATGGCTGGATGGTATGGTGGTGATAAACCCAGACAGTATTTCATTCATATAAATTACACAACAACAGTATTTTTGTCCTCTACTAAGTTACACTTTTGGGACCAACTATTTTTGTCCCATTTTTTTTCAAACAACAGTATTTCATTCATATAAATTACACGACAATACAAAGTACAATAAAATAAAAAACATACGAAAGTTTTAAAATAATACAAAAAAATGTAAAAAAAATGGAAAATTAAAAATACATCAAATTATTAGTTAACTAATTTTGTTGTTGATATCGTTGCCACAGATGCTCCATAATATTTTGTTGAAGGCTTTCATGAGTTTCTCGGTCACGTAATTCTTTTGTCTTCCTCCGTTGAATTTCATATCTTTCGATCCAAGTACGTTGGATGTTAGCGTGCGGAGAAACATACAACTTGTTGAATTCACTTATTCACATTTTTTGATTTTTTAAAATTATGTTATGCAATATGATGCAAGTATACATGATTCTTCGTATCTTCTTGATATGATAACAGCGTGCCGGTTGTTGTATAATTCCCCAACGTCCTTAGAGAGCACCGAAAGCTCGTTCGACATCTTTTCTTGCATTTTCTTGTCGTCGTTTAAAATGCGCATGTTTTTCGTCTTGTTCAACCATAAAAGATTTGACAAACGTTGACCACTGTAGGTATATACTGTCGCCTAGGTAATACCCTTTTTCATATTGAACTCCATTTACTATAAACAGAGCCACATGTGCAGTATCTTCAAGAAGGTCGCCGCATCAAACGTTCTTCCGCATCGCCGTACTCACGGTATGTAGGTTGTCGTGAGTGTGAAGTTTGACCTCGCTCTTCTTGTTCCATCATCTCGTGCAACTCGATAGCTTTCGTCATAAACCAAATGTCACTTTCATTATCGACTTCGGAAACGTATTCGTCCTCATCATTTGAATTCGGATTCATATTTGAAAGTGAAAGTGTTTTGTTTGTGTGTAGGGGCTTGGAGAGGGGATGTTTGGCTAGGGGAGGTTTCAAGTTCGAGTCCCACCCGGGACTTTTACCCCTTCAGGCGGAATAGGAGGAAGTACACGCAGGTTCATGGTACAGCATATTGCCCAATTGGATGTCACTGCTGGACCTGAACCACTAACAACTAACAAGTCGTTCTAAAAAAATGTGAGATAAATCGGGTTTATATAGGAAAAGTGGGAATATTTTTTTTTTTAAAAATAGGTATTAAACGGTTATAAAAAAGCATCAAAACTAGCCGTTATGTTTGAAAATTAAAAAAAAAGAGACCAACACTCATTGGTTAACTAACAAGCAAGCCAACGCATCTAACCCAACACCGAGTCGCGGTGCAGTAACGTGACCCAACGCCGAGCCATGTAGGACTAACGACAGAGGGTGCGTTACTGCACCCTCTGCTCTAAGGAAACTTGTTATAACCTAAAAATATTGCAAATATTACCGGATGATTTTCCATGTCATCAAACTTATTTACACGTATTTTTTGTATTTTAATATAGACATGGACATTATAACTTATCTGAAATAACTAAATTGCCATTTGTCTTTTCACTGCCCTTACCTTCATCCTGTTAGTCCTAGGCTCCTAGCAAACGCGAAGTCATCTTTCTCTCACTCATAACGTACCAAACCCACCAAACATTCATTTATACTCATTTGTTCTTTGATGAAGTTAAACAAATGAATCATTAAAAAAAATAGTAAAAATTGTTATGGAGTTATGTGGTGTTATTGAAGATCTTTGATGGTTTTATATGTTTATGAGTGAGATTTGTTATCGTAATTGTTATCCTAGTAAAGATTTTTGACAGGTTTTGATTTTGGTAATGGTGTTTGATTTTTTTTTTTTTGAAATACCAAATAAGCATTACATATAAACATAAAAATAAAATATAAAAGCCAAATAAGTAAATTTAGAGGTGTTTTTTTGAACTTAGCAATTTACAGGTATAACATGTAGCCGGTTATCATAATTCTAATAATGAAACATATTTTTAACTTTGTTATATTATATTGTGTAGTTAAAAAGTTTGTTATCTAATTCGAAAAAATTTAAAAAATTTATTTATATTTATTGACTTAACCCATAATAATAATAATAATAGCAACGACACTAACAATGACAAGGACAATTGAAAAAACTAAAGAATCATTGATCCGGTGGTTGGGGAGACTCAAACCACAAGATAGCCATGTTTAGTAAGAGAGAGTAGAGAGAGAAAGTAAAAGTGTAAAATAAGATGAAAAGGAAAATAATTAAAGAGTCTCAACCCCTCCATGGAAGCCATGGAGGGGTATTTATAGTCCATACGCTTTTAAACTAAATATAATTGCCTATTCTAAGTCCTTAATGCAAATGACTAAGGATAAACTAGGGATAAATATCCTAATGTCGTCACGTAAAATGGATTTCTAACAATCTTCCCACGGGACGATATACGGAATTACAAACAATATTTTCCTAACAAGTACATATAGAATAAGAACAAGAACTTCCCGGAAGCTTCCAAGGCGATATGTTTTCTGTGGTCTTTGACTATTAAGTCGCACACCAACATGAATCACATTATAGTACCCTTGTGAAATATAATAATACGCATAAACTAGGTAACCCATACACTTCTTGGTTAATGAGAAGCTTTTGAATCAGCTTCCCCCTAATTCATGCCACATATTCTTCTTTTAGAAGCTTTCAAAGCATCCCTCCAAACTAGCAATGAATCAACATCCCCCTAATTCATGCCACATATTCATTATTTAGAAGCTTTCAAAGCTTTCCCCCAAACTAGCAATCTTCTCTTGAGCAGTTTCAAAGCTTTCATACAAGCTTAGAATAATTAAGTGCGCTGCGGAATTAGTAGGATACCACATTAAATATTACTGCTCCTTTAAGAATAAGCTTAGTGATTAACCATTCAGGGAGACATTAACTGGATCAGCAACGCATCTTCTCACTCTTGAATAATTATTCTCACAACTCTTCCCCCTAGAAATTTAAATAATGCATACTAACTTTCACAAGATCTCTTCCCCCATGTGGTTGAAGAAATGCACCCAAAAGCCGCAAGTTAAAGCTCTGATTTTCTCTGCGGTTATGACATTTGTCTTCCGGGCATGGCCTGATACAAAAGATTTTCAAGAAAGATGACTTATTCAAGCTTTCAAGAAAAAGAAAGGCAAAGACTCTTTGTGTATCTCCTCCTTCCACTTTACTGGTTTGGATACCACAGAATCAGCAAAACCTTGTACGCACAAATACTTGAATACTTGTGTGAATAATAAATTAGCTCAAATCTATCCTGTAAGAATCAACTGCTGATCAAATCTCTTCTCATAAACTCTCTCTAACTGTCTTTTTACCAACCGTTTTGTAGGCTATTTGAAGTGTGTGGAAAACTAGAAGGGGGGTTGAATAGTTTACCGCTTTTTAATTTAAGGTTTATGTTTGTTTGTAAAACTTAGATTCAACTTTTTGTGAATTCAATGCTTGCATAATATGAACAATCTAAGTATATGAAATCATAAAGTAAGACAAGAGATAAGAGTAAGAACAATCAAACCACAACACGAAGATTTATAGTGGTTCGGTAATGAAGCACCTCTTCGCCCTACTCCACTCCTCGAGCAACTAACTCGAGAGTTTTCTTCACTATGTCAACAAACTCCCTTATGGCGGAGAACCCCGTACACAACGTTGCTTACACCAATTTACGACACAAAGCTAAATGTCGAGTTCTAATCTTAGCTAGAACCAATCTATCACAACACAACTTCATGACTTGTTCACGACCTCACAACTTCTTCACACCTTCACAACTTCTTCATAACTTCACAACTTCTTCACAACTTCACGACTTTTTTAAAACTTCACGACTTCTTCACAACTTCACGACTTCACTTCACCAGTAAAAATGTCACTTCAATCTCAAATAACCCGATCAACTCCGTAGTCACTTAGAAAAAATTAATTCCAAATCTAGCCATTACAAATTAAATTCCATGATTCTTTATAAGCATCGATCCCGGTCTCGTCACATTGTCACTTTGTCATTTCGAACCTCGAATACAACCGATAACCATTTAATCTCAAATATTTAGTCCAAGTTAACCAATTTTTACACCAATTTGTATAAACTTTTGGTTAAGAAGATAGGACAATAAAAAAGCGCAAATGTAACCATTAATACTACCGGCCCAAGTTGAATGAAAAAAGGATTGTGGTAAGAAATAAAACTTGATCGAACAGTGATAAAGGAGGATTGTGTTAAAGAGATGTGGTTTTAGGTGATTAAGATTGTTATTTCACGGGATTTTACAAATCTTCACTAAAACCGAGAAATCCAAGTATTTCACGGGATTTTACAAAGTAAGACAAACCGTTGAAAATAAAATCTTTTTTGAAGAAATGTAATATTTCACAAAGTTTATGACAATGAAATGATTCCCAGGGAATATGACAATGTAATGTTTCTCTAGGAATATGTCAGTGTCATGTTTCTCTTGGAATATGTCACTGTCATGTTTCTGTTGGAATATGTCACTATCATGTTTCTCTTGGAATACATATTTCTCTTACATATTTCGCTTACATGTTTCTCTAACAACATATTTCTCTTACATATTTCTCTTGGAAACATATTTCGCTTGCATACATATTTCTCTTGCTAACATATTTCGCTTGCATACATATTTCGCTTGCATACATATTTCGCTTGAAAACATATTTCGCTTGGAAACATATTTCGCTAGCTTCAACCCTGCATATTTCGCTAGCTTCAAACAGACAACATATTTCGCTAGCTTCAAAAAAAAACGTACTTTTTCAACAAAAATCACCAAAAACACACATTTTTTGACGTTTTATCTTGATTTTTCTTGTACAACTAGTTATCTTATACCTAGATCTTGCTTAAAAACATAAAATTTAACACTTTTAAACACAAAAATCCAAGCATAAAATTTTTGAACCACAAGACCAAAATAACCAAAAAAATCAAACCGACTCAAGATTGTAACCTTGGCTCTATTACCAATTGAAGAAACTAAAGAATCATTGATCCGGTTGTCGGGGAGACTCAAACCACAAGATAGCCATGTTTAGTGAGAGAGAGTAAAGAGAGAAAGTAAAAGTGTAAAATAAGATGAAAAAGGAAATAATACAACAATCTCAACCCCTCCATGGAAGCCATGGAGGGGTATTTATAGTCCATACGCTTCTAAATTATACATAATTGCCTATTCTAGCCCTTGCGTATGTGACTATGATAAACTATGGTAACTCCGTAATGTCGTCACGTAAAATAGATTTCTAACAACAATAACAACGACACAAATAATAAGAGTAAATTACATCGTTGGTCCTTGAACTCAATAAAATTCTTAGGTTTAGTCTTAAAGTCGATGAAATTGCACCAGTAGTCCCCAACATTTTTTGTTTTGAAAAGCTAGGATTTATTAACAAGAAACTCCAAGAAAGAGCTCAAACAAACACTATACAAAAGGGGGACAAGCAAAAACAACAACCAAAACTATACAAGCGAAAAAAATCCAAAGAACATAAACAAACAAAAAAACTAGCACTTTAAGATAACTTCTCGCGTATTCGAGATCCAAGAGTTCCACCGAGAAGATAGAGAGAAAGCTCGGGAGGAGATCCAAAGCTTCGAGACCCGTTGGATCGAAGGAAAGACATCATGAGATCAAACCTTATCAACTGTATCCGGGGGAGCATTCACCAACGTATTCCTCGATTTCCAAATCGACCAAAGCACACACTGATAAACCGCATGAAGAATTTTATTTAGAATTTGGCTACCTAAATTATTGACATTTTCAGAAGCGATATCCCTAATAGACGAAACCGGGTAGCTTGAAGACGTATCAATGTGCCACCAACTCCAGACCTTCATCCATATAGACTTCACACAAGGACACAACAGAAGGCAGTGGTGAGCATATTCATCCACTTTTTCACAGAAAGGACAACATATGGAAGATACAGGAACACCTCTCGCCAAAAGGTTATCCCTTATAGGAAGCCACAAAATGGAAGCTCTCCAAACATATATATTGACCTTTCGAGGGGACCAAGAGTTCCAACGATGATGATTGCCGTGATCACAGTCCGAAAACAACAAGTCTTAAATGGAAATGGATAGGTCTTCACTTTAAAATAACCTGAAGCATCTTTAGTCCAACACCATTTGTCATGATAATATGAAGTCAAATCCAAAGTACTAATAGATATGAGAAGAGATGATAAATCACTTGACCTCCAATTCCATTTCCATCCCCATGTACCATTATCATGACACCATCTCACACTAATTTTACAATCTTTATCATTTTTAAGAGCATATAACCACGGATATAGATCCATCAGTTTACTGCCCTCGTTACACCAAGCATCTTTCCAGAAACATGTGTCCTTTCCGTTGGAAACCTTACGGATAAATGAAGACTTAAACGAAGGATCGACCCATTCAATATGCAATATGGCATTAATAATATCAATCCAATTACTACCTGAAGTGACACCAGCCACAAGCTTATTAAATCCTACGTCATAGCCGTAGAAGTTACAAATTACTTTTCTCTATAAAGCATCTTTTTCAGTTAGGAATCGCCATTTGTATTTAGCTAAAAGGCTAAAATTTTCTTAAAAGCAAACTTCCAACACCCAAGCCACCCTTCAACTGACTATTAAGAACACAGTTCCACTTAACCCAGTAGATGGCACATCACAGCGGAAAGGTAACCGGGGGCATGTGACTTCATAGCACACAAACACAAGATATAAAGAACGGCCTCTAAATGAGTCGTTTAAAAATATGATCATTTGATATATTTGAAACACCAAGTTTTCAACCAAGTACAATAAGAAGTTACGATACAAAAATGATCCAAACTATGCAAGAAAAAGACTTTATAGATGCGACTACACGGGCTAGCCATGCTTTCAAAAACCTGAGAAATGCATGCTTAAAACGTCAACAATAATGTTGGTGAGTTCATATGCTTAAACAAATATAAGTGTGGACCACAAGATTTCAAGTGTATGACTATTGTAACGCATACAATATCACAGAAAAGTAATTACGATTGCACTAAGCTCATGAAACCGAAGCCTTAACGAGAGTTTAAATGTTTTCAATTTAGTGCGAGTTGTTGTCCAACAGGTATCTATCCCAAAATACCTGTAATTTCCCAAATGGTATACGTCTGTTTGATCGGTACCTCCGCATCAAGTAAGCGCTACTTACCCTGACAAGGATGTGAATCTCAATATATCTATTTACAACATTTGTGCTTACACACAGTAATTAACAATTCATGATAGTGGGCATAAAGTAGAATAATGAGTACTTAGACTAATTTGTAATAGTTTAAGAGTACTTGTGTCTATATGTTAAAGCAAGCAATGTATCTCACCCTAAATGTTTCAAAACAATTATAAAACGAGATTAAGTGTACTTGTGTCCATAGTTTAAAAGCAAGCAATGTATCTCACCCCAAGTGTTGCAAAATAAAGTTATAAATCATGTAAAAGTGCGGCTATAAAGCTCAACTCAAGTAAACAATACAATCGGGAAAATAACGCAAGTGCTAAAATAACTCGAGTCCTAACCGCGACCTAATTAAATAATAAGACGCTTTAGGTTTACAATATGAGTGTACCAAATGCCTATGAGTTTTATAAATATTTTCACTACCCTACTATGCTTGTGTCTAAGGTCTTCTAAGTTCAAAATATACTTTACAAACAAATTTACAAGTGTTTTATATAAGAAAGTTCATAAAATAACTTGTTGGAATTTGGGTTTTCTCGACTTCACGGAGCAGTATCTCACTCGTTTTCTACTGAAATAAGGTGTTTCAAAACCCTACGTTGAAGGTTTTTGAGTTATCTTTCCAAAAATGTAAGTCTCGTAAAGTGAATCTAATTTTAAAGGGTTCATATGTGCCTCACAAGACACAATGGTCTGGCTGTCTTTTGGATAGCTTGTGTTGCTGATTTGTTTTAATTGTAACTTTTATCCTCCTAGATTAATTAAACTTGTTGAGTTTAAGTTAAAGTCTTATCTACAAAAGTCTTAACTTGCTCAAAAAGCTAAACTACTCTTAAAGGGCTCATAAATACATTCAAAGTCCCGAACTCAGATTTGCATACTAATCTTGTAAAAATCATTTAAAAATGTAAATGAACCCGAATCCTTTTGGGAACCTCCAAATATTTATCTAGCACACTATATTAAGAGATTTTGAAAAGATTTTTGCTCAAAGATTACCCTAGAGTGATCGTTACAAGCACACAAGGTGATACAAAAATATGCACTAGTTTAGGGTTTGTAAAACAAGCTTTTAAGCATATTTCTCTTATACACAAGCATATTAAGGGGATGTAAATCATATATGAAATGTGTAAAGTGTGTGAAAACATAAAAATAATGATACTTACAATGAATGAATGATTGTGGATGAAAAGTATGCAAGATTACCCAAGAACACTAAAAAACCCTAGTTTTGCACTTCCAAAACCCTATATTTAATTACCCAAGCCTTAATCCTTTTCAAGAACACTTAAGCAACTTTGATATGCTTTTGTTTGAGGTGTTTTCTGCCGAAAATGAGGGAGAGAAAAGGGAAGAGTATGTGTTTGAATTGTGAGGAAAAATGACTAGTAAAGTGGTTTTAGTTACTAGTATAAGTTATTTAGGGTATAGTCAAAAAGGGCTTTAGAGGTCACATGTTTATGTTATGTAAAGGCATCTCTTGAGCTTTGTGGAGTTGTAGGAGGGCTAGTCTAAGGAGGAATAAGTGGGAGGGTTTGGTCTCCAAGGTTACTAGGTTCATGTGCTAAGCATAAGGAGTGAAATGGTGGTTTTCAAGTCAAAAAACACATGTTGGCTTATCTCCTTATGTTGGCAGGTTTTAGAAGGGTTTAGGGGGGAGGGAAAACTAAAATTTTGAAAGTATATGATAGGTTATAGTATTAGTAGAAAGGTGATGGAGGTATTAGGTAAGTTGTGCATACATGCATGTAAAACCATGCAAGTTTATATGTTTTACATAAAGTTATAAAATGAAATGCATATGACTTATAAAATATATTCATGAGTATGATAATGCACTTATCATGAGTAGACTAAACTTAGTCTAAATTCGGGACATGTTCAAAGCTGTTTTTTGTTATACGTTAAATCAAGTTTTTCACGGGTTCAAAGTAAAATGTTCAAGTTTTTAAATAAAATTAAACCAGAAAAATGTGGGTTGTCACAGTATATACATTTTTTATTTTCTTTGAAACCCCAGAAGAATCAACAACGAATGGATTCAAGGATTTTAATAACCTTTAAAGGCGCTTTGAAAAGAGAAAGAAAGTAAATAGGGATGCTACTTAGAACCTATTTAATAAGAGTTATCTTACCCTCAATGGAAAGGGATTTGGCTTTCCAAGAGCAAAGATGATCCCTAATTTTGTTCATCACATCCAACCACGCGATACAAACATTCATTCTTTTCCCCTACCGGTAAACCAAGATATATAAAAGGTATTGTGTCATGAGAGCAGTTAAGAGATGAAGCCACTGATTCAACCTCATTTTGATCCACACCAACACCCAAAATTATGCTTTTTGATAAATTCACTTTTAAACATAAAGCTTCTTTGAAGCATTTAAGAACCACGATCAGATTTCTTGCATTCGACCTTGACTATTTTCCAAAGAATAAGGCGTCATCATCATATTGTAAAAGAGAAACATTAGAGCCATCATCAGCAAGTGACACACCCTTGAAAAAACCTTTGTTACATGCATCAAGAATGGAGACTTGAAGCGCCTCCGCCACTAAAAGGAAAAGAAATGGAGAGATAGAATCGCCTTGTCGGAGACCTCTCTCCATCTTGAATTCTTTTGAAGGTGAACCATTAATCATAACTGAAATAGAGGCCGAAGAGAGACATGAGCCAATCCACAATCTCCATTTTCCCCGAACCTCATTCGCACCATAATGTCTTCAAGAAAGCTCCAACAAACACTATCGAAAGCCTTTTCAAAATCGAATTTGAACAGAAGTAACTTATGACCCTCCAATTTAGCTCTATGGATTTTGTTTCGCTAGTGGTCTAAGTTCCTAACGCTCGTTAGTTTTCCCCGTTAGTCTACACACATGACTAAAGCATGATAGGTATATTCGTAATTGCTGAATTTTTTTTCTCTCATTTAATTACACCTCTGATCCCTCATCATATCACTTGTTTGGTTCCCCGCCCAATACACCACTCTCTATTAACCATTTTCATCCGTTCTTTTTTTCTTACTAAAATCAAGTGGGGTTTTCATAGGTTTTCAACATAAACATTTGGCTCATTTAAGATCTATGATTAGCATAATGGTGTTAACCTCGTGGAAGAAACATATTGTAGTGGTTAAACTAACAGAATATGGGTTGTGTGATGAAATCAAACGAATCTATGGTAAGATTTTAAAAACAAGTTTCTTACCTAGATTTTGTGTAATTAAACCATAATTTATATCATATGTATTAACCATGGTGGAAGCTTTAGATGGTTTCTAGGTCGATGATATGGTGGAGGTAAAAAAAGATATTTTCGATTTTGCGGATATGGATGTGTTTTTAATCCATGAACCAGATAAGATGTTGACTGAGTTAGCCTACACTGGTGAAGAAGAGCGTTTGTATTATCAATGTTTGAGACCAATGAGTGACTTAAACATGTGTTTGTTTGTTTTAGGTAGTGATGATGATGTTCGTTGTTTATCTACCTTTATTATTAGTTTTTTATGTTGTTAATCAGTTAAAACTTACATCACAAATGTTCACGTTGTTCATTATTTCATCATTTTTTTACAAGATCACAATGTTCATCAGTTAGATCACGTTTTTCATCAATTTTTTTGAAGAAAAACTTTTTTTTATCATGGTGTTCATCGTTTTCTAAAAAAATCACGTTATTCGCTAATATTCTATAAAAAATATTAAATAAATAATAAATGATAATTTTCATCAATTAAGAGTGAAATAGCAAAAAAAATAAAAATAAATAAACAAGCTAACAAAAGTAAAATAAGACACTTGTCACCATGTGATGACTTTTTAGATTTTTTTAATACTTGCACACTGATAGGATCCTAACCCGAATCTATACTGCGTATAATGCAAAAATGTTTTTACTTAATCTTTAAATGGGTGGGGGATTTCAGACTCTGTGATTGCTACCCAAGGCTTTTCAGGGTAGAGAGATAAGGAGGTAGTCGTTGGTAGGATTGGTAATTGGGTTGGAGAAATTTGGTCTTGGAATTGGGATTGGGCTAGTCATATCAGGGGAAGGATGGTTGGCGAGTTGTTAGAGCTACAAAATTTAGTTGAAAATGTATGTCTGAACCAAACTAGTAGAGATAGCCTGGAGATGCAGTCTCGACGCAAATGGTGAGTTCTTAGTAAAATCCCTCTCAAAGTGAATCGAGAATATGAGTTCTAGTGGAGTTTCAGTTCCAACTCAATCTGTATGGTCTAAAATTGTTCCTAGAAAAGTAAATGTGTTTATTTGGAGGGTGTTAAAGAGGAGAATTTCGGTGAGGTTTGAATTAGATAAAAGAGATATCGACCTTGACTCTATGCTTTGCCCATGTTGTGACAGTAGTGTGGAGCCGGTTGATCACTGTATGGTCCTATGAGAAATTGCTCAAAAAGTCTAGGAATTCATCTTTGCTTGGTGGGGTGTGTGTCTAGTTGATAGCTTTACGACATGTGAGATTCTAAATCATAGGGGTGGATCCGTGGTGAATAGTGATACGAAAGATTTATGGCAAGCGGTGCCATGGGTTACCAGGTATTATATTTGGAAAAACAGGAATGCTCAGGTGTTTAAAAATAGATGTGACTCGGCTTTAAGAGTTTTTCATGAAGTCCGGCTAAGGTCGTTTGAGTGGATTTGCAGAAGGGCTAAGAAGCATAATTTTAGATGGGAAAATGGATAGAAAGACCATATAACTGTGGAACGATTATGGTGGATGATCACTAATGTATTTATGTGCGGATTTGCTGTGTTTTGCTTGTTCCAGTTTTGAGTGTGTTGTAAAAGGTTTGAGTGTAGCCGAAATGGTTTGTGTCACGGTCCTGCATTTTGGGTTTGGTCTGCTTTTTTTCAGCTATTGATTGTCTTCGATTTGTGATGGTTCATGTTTCTCCGTTGGCTGAGTTTTCGCGAGGTCGTCTTTAAGTCTTTCAATATTTATGTGATAGGGAATGCTCCTGTGTTGTTTTGCTGCTCGTGTGTCTCTTAGCCCTGAAGGCATGTTGATGTTTTTTTATGTTGTTTGTTATTGGGCTTGCTATTAGTGCTT
>BQNB010102044.1:0-24338 GCA_026074375.1 Tanacetum coccineum
CTTCAAATTTAGTTTGGTTGATTCTTTTGTGTTTTGTGTTTTTGTTTTTGAATAAAGTAGTGTTAAATATGTTGCATAGACATAAAATGTTTTCTTAGGACACTAATGCTATTAACTAAACATGGGACAAAATATCTTTTGAAACACCAAATTTGGTCCTAACAAAACAACTATGTATTACGACCCTTTTATTGGTACTAATATAAGACTTTATCCATTATGTTTTCATCCTATAAAATGTGTGTTAGGACTCCAGAAAGTGTCCCAAAGCAGAACAAATAGGTAAGCATATATTAGAACACCATATAACGTCTTATTATGTGGTTTATTATGACGCAATTTTGGTCCCAAAAACATTTATATAGGATCAAATAGTTAGTTTCAAAATGTTACAGTTTATTAGGACGCCAATAAATGTCCTAAATATCTATTACAACCCCTTCCTACATGACACTCTTTTTTTTGGGTAAAGGGTTTCTCAGGTAAATATAATACTTCAAAAAATGATTCAGTACAACGGATGTGGGTGAGTCCCACATCTTAGCCCGTTACATAGGCATAGAAGCGAACATAACAGCACAACTACTCCATAGGAGGATACTACTAAGACTATATTACAACTGACTCAACAAACTTTTTCTTCAATTGTTCTTTGGCTAGAGATGTGACGAGATTATTATGTCGCTGGTGGAATTTGGGAGTGCAAACTTTTTCATCGTATGCAGAATGGCTCGTTTGGTTCAATTCGGTTCGTCTTGCTTCTAATTTGAAGGTTATTTTGGAAGGCGTTTTTTATGTTACGTGGTGGAGTTTGTGGAATTTCTGGAACCAATTACTTTTCGCGAGTAAAAAGCCTCGTAAAGAGTCCATTTTCGATGATATTGTTTTACGATCTTTTTGTTGGTGTAAAGCTAGAGGTAGTTCTAAGTTAAGATGGGATGGTTGGATTCAACACCCATATTTGATTTCTTTGTAATTGTCTAGCTTCTTGCTAGTGTTTCTAATAAAGTTGCCGTTAAAAAAAAACAATTGACTCAACAAACATTAAAAAATCTATTTTAAAGATTCTAGTTCATGGACATCGTCCTGAAATTATTATGACTCCAAATCTTTATCATGTCAACCCAAAAGACTTTCCCAAGGTATCTGGGCACCTTCGTGCATCATTGACTTGAGTAAAAAATGCTTAAAAAGTCAACTTAAGTTGAGTGAATTATAGTTTATGTAAATGAAAGGTGGGACGTGAGATTTTCAAGTGTATGATAATGCAACAATATGCAAATATCACATATGTGATTAGTGTCCCTAAGCTCATGACTCTCGAAGCTCGACATGTATGATATGCAATATTAATTACTGCCCATGCCGTGATGATGTTCTAACCCGCCAACTATCCGATTCCGACATGTTATACATCCGTTGGTTCAATCCTTCTGCACCAGTGAGAGCACTCTCCGGATGGGGGATGTCATCCCTAAATAGATCTATTCTACATTCGCGTCACACAAAAGTAAATTGAAGGTCATGATATGGCTCAATATGGGTTATCACTACTTAGGCAAACCGTAATAATGATAAAATGTACACTTAGTCCATTTTGTAAAGCAAAGCATGTTACTCACCCCAAAAGATATAAAACATTTAATACATAACGTGTAAAAATAAAGTGGGGCTATTAACTCTCTGTAAGTAGATAACGTGATGCTAAGCAGTGACACGAAAACGATGCAAAGATCTTTATCCGCAACCATATTCATAATTAAGAATATTCACTAAACGGAAAATAATAATATAAATACTTGCAATCTTGTCCCTAGTGTGTGCTTGAGTTATAATTAAATGACATTTAAAAACAATTTCTCATTTTAAAATAGTCAACTTTATCGGGTCAACACGGTCAAACCTCAAGTAGCAAATTTATAACTTCGGGTATTTAAGAAACTAGGCTGTACATACTTTAAATTATTAGTTTGGGTCCGCCCTTGGTTTGGTCCCTAAGTACGTTAAACAATTTGGTTAAATATTGACGTTTACTATTCGCGTTAAACTTATATTTTACTAAGTGTTAATGTTGGATTATTTGGAGTTTTACAGTTTAATTACTTGCTCGTTATTTAGCTATTATAAAAAGTGAAAGTATATCTGAAATCCGGGCCATGTCAACTACAACTTTCATCTTTTACGTTTCGTCTAAAAAGGTCGTTTAAGTTGTTAAAAATGGGGCTAAACACGTGTAAGTCGCAAGGGCAGTTTTATACTTAGAAATAAATGGCTATTTTAGGTGTTATTGTATGTGTGGTCATGATTTGTGAGATCCGTTGCGGTTTCGTTACTACACTATAGGACGAAGTAAAAGAGTCTTTGGAAACTAGGCCAGGAGCACTTCGATTTATCTTTTATAGGTTTTAGGGGCAGAGGTTGCTACGAGGGTCGAAATTGAGGCTAAAGATGGATGTGTCGAGCTGTCTGTCAGCAGTATTAACTGCTTGACAGCAGTACTAACTTTGGATCCAAATTGCGAGCTCATTTCTCAGCCATTTTTCGTGATTTAAATTGCTAAATGTAACATACTAGGTCAACTATAAAATGCCCCTAAGAACTGACCTTATTACTCACTTCAATTGAGTCGTATCAAGCCTAAAGTCGATCCACTAGGGCTGTTTTAAAACAGTGTAAAAACAACAGGTTTTCGTTCCTCTTTGAGACGTTCTAACTCCGTCATTACCTAACGAAACCTAACGATTCTAGGGGCAAAACAAACCTGTACATGCCATTTACAAGCACTAACTAAGTTTTGATCTTTATACTTACTTCTAAAGGTCGAACGTCGTACTCAAACTTACAGGTGCGAAAATGCGTTTTTCACGAACTTAGCGTACTTGATTTCTTTTTATCGAAACTAACGTGTCCAAGCTTAATATGGCTGACATTATGAACTTACTAACCTCGTATGATCATGTCATGTTTCATATAGTGTTTTACAAACGTGTATGAGGGTTACTATTAGTTCGAAATTATAAGAAGTAGTACAAAAAATATAAGTTTCTCAAGCACATTAAATCTAGGCAGCAAGAATGCATATAGATGACTGGTAATTAACACAAACATAGGACTTACAACGATCTTGGAGAGAGATGTGGTCTAAACTTGAACCAACCGAAAACCCTAATCTAACCCTAGCACTAACTTGCTACTCCTTCTTGCTTGCTGAGACTTCGAACCAACCAGGAAACCCACAATTGAAGAGTAAGGATTTAGGGTTTGTAGAAAAAGTTGTGGTGTGAGTCTTGTGAGTGTTGAATGCGAATTTAGGGAACAATAGCAAGAGGTTTATGAGAGTTGTGAACCGAGTTGTTATGAGGAGTGGTGATAATCTCAGCCATATCCCAAGCTCTTCTTATAGACACAAAGAAATTCATGCATAGTGTTTCCTTTCAGAGTCACGTTCCTATGTTAACTCAATTAAGGTAAAGAATTTCTTGGTTTAATAGATGGTCAATCTACAGGAGTTTAAAGTCAGTTACTGTTGTAAAAGTGGGAGGAGAACAGAAAGGATGTAGCAGCTATAAGTCACAAGTGTGTGTTGGGTTTTGGTAAAAGGAGCTATGGCTTTTATTCGTTGGATAATGGAGTTAAGCTAGGAATAGATTTGTGTTCTCTGTTCTTTGAATAATTCGGCTGAGGAACTAGGAATAAGGGACACACATTGTTTTGTAGGCTAAATTGTAGGAACTTTTATCTTATGGTTACTCTAATTTCCCTATATTTACATAGTTAATCTTCTTTTGTAGTTTGTTTTTAAAAGCTTCTATTTAATCTTAATAATCAAATTTGACAACTAACTTGTCTTGATGGAAAACATGAACCCATTGACGAGTATAAAAGGTTCAAATATAAATTTTCTATTTAAGTTTAGTTCACGTAAACGACAATGATTAATGCTCGCACCATTTTACTAATGAGTTTTTATTACCGGAAGGTAACCCACATGAATCCTGGTAAAATTAAAAGAAAAATGTATAATAGGATCGTAACACGACCATGATAAAACACGGGGTGTTTTAGTCTCCCCCGGTTAGATGAGCCTTGTCCTCAAGGCTTAAGACGTTGTAGTGGATGAAGATGCCCGATTTGTGAAGAGATGTGGGATTCTTTTTTTAAGATCTTCCGTTCCCAGTGAACTCAGGACCTCTCCTCGAGGTTCAGCGAACCTATATAGAGTCGGTATTTGCTCTCGCTTTAACGTTTGATTTCTCGTTCCAATAATTTCATCGGGCTATTCCACAAATTGTGTTTGTCATCAATACGTAGTTCTCCTAACGGAATCACTAACTTAATTCATTCGGTCAGACACTCTTCATATTAGGACCGTGAAACGTGTTATGAACTTGGCTTAATTGTTGTGGTAGTTCAGGTTTATAGGCAACCGCTCCTACCTTAGCCAACACTTGCAGAATGATGTTGCCTTCCTCTAGTAAGGTGACGTAAAGGTTTACCTATTTGCCATGGTTACTAATTTGATTTTCTGAAGTAAACGTGTTTCATGGGTATGCACACAAAACTTTGCTTTTGTAAGTAGGAAATTGATTTTGACAGAAGTTTTAAGGTGACTACTTCTCAGCATGGCATGATACTTTCCTGAATTATACATAGGTGTATGTATATTTGAGGGCTAACGAAGCAATGCTCATTTTTCAAATTGAGTTTGATTCGGTCCAAACTACACCTTAAAATACATATAATATATAATAAATATAAAAAATATATTAGTAAGAATAGTCTTGAATCGATGTCAGGATTTCGAGAAAGTAGTATAGAGTGTTGCCCGGGTCGTTTATCCCCAACGAGGCTGGAATGGAAAATCGATACAATCGAAGATTTGAGTTTGAAGGAGAGAATTGATTTGGGAGTGTGGAAAAGTCAATTTAGATAATAACAAACAAAAACGTTTAAAAAAACCTAAAAATTATGAAGTTAAGCTAAAAAAAACGAAGCACAAATCGAACATAGAGGGGAAAAAACCTAAAATCTTTAAAAATAACCCTACGAAGAAATTTTTGCTTCTAAACTTCTTACGGGACAAATACGAAGATGAATGTAAGGACTAGTACCGAAAACGGATTCGTTTTGACCCAAAACGAGTCAAGACAAAATACCGCACCCGGACCGTTCTTTAAAAAGTAAAAAGTTGTAAAAATGACCCTATGAAATTTTTTTGTATTTTTCCTACAAACTATATGACAAAATAAAATTTTCTAAAAAAGAAAATTATTTTTTTGATAATTTTTGTATTTTTTATGAATTTTTAAAACTTTTAACTAAATTAAATTGCGAAAAATACTAAACTATTTCGAAAAATTCTGAAATTTTTTTCTAAAAATACTTTACACTATAGAAATCCTACGAAAAATGAGAAACAAAAAGCAGCTTAAGAAATAAGCCCGTAAATAAGCTATTTCAGCTTATAAGCTTATAACCCCAAAAACACCTTAAATACCTAAGCCCTTGAGTCTTTAACGAAAAAGACCCAAGGGCGCGTGGTAAGGAGTGTGTGTGATAAAAGGGATCGTTATCGAGAGGTCACGGGTTCCGAGTCTTGCTCCACCCGGACCTTCTTAGTCTTTCCTTTTTTTTTCGAAACTCAAGAAGGAAAAGTTGTTAAAGCTCGTGGGGATTAACAAACTTTTGTTTCTACAAACTTTTTACGAGAAGCCGTCAATACGCTTACAAATAAGCTTAAAGGTGGCGAATAGCTTAAACGGCTTAAAGCTAGATTTTGGCTAAGTCTATGGCCTCTTTTGGCGAATAAGTAGAGCCAAACTAAATAAGCGAAAGGGGGTCTAACCTAGATAAGCTAAAAAGGCTTAAGCTTAAGGCTAAAATAAGCTGTGAAGAGCTTATGAAGACAGGAAAGCTAACAAAGCTTAAAGGTAAAATTTCACTAAGTTATTTGGACAAAAGCTAGGGAAAGGCAAAATAAGCTTAACAATTAACTAACTAATCTAAATAAGCTATTTAGGACACAAAGGAGCTTATGACATAAGCTGAATAAGCAAAAAATGAGAATTAAGCAGTCTTATTAAACACTTAGCAAACAATGTTAAAGGCAAGTTGGGCTTAAAATAAGACCATCAAATAAGTCTTAAAGGTTTGAAACATTAGAGGGCTTATTCAATAGTTATAAGCTCTTGAATTAAGCAAAAAAAACTTGGGCTTTAGAATCACAACAGACAAAGAAAACTAGGGCATTAAAAATTCCCTTTGCACAGGGGAGTTTTAAGCTAAACTCTAAGTTGGCTTATTTGACAGTTATTAAAAGATTCATTAAAGCTGCAAATTGAAAAGATATAACTGAAAAACAGACTTGAGTTTCCTAGCTTTTGGACTTGTGCACAAAGTTGTGACTTTTATAAATCATTTTAGATTGCTGATTTTTGATGTGAAAAGGCTGGTGAATTTTTAAAACTGTACACAAAAAGGGACTTGGTGATTTTGACTTACCCAAAGTCAAAGGACTAAGGAGTTGTTACAGCTTTTTTAACACCACGAAAACACACCTTTTTGACACTTAAACTCAAACTCAACAAGTCTTAAACCAATAAGCACTTGTGGTATTTTAAAAATCTACAGTTTCAAAAAGTTGTTTGTAAAAAACATTTGAAAAACAATTTTCAACCTTAAAAACTTTCCAAAACAGCTTAAAACCAACTTAAACTTAGCTTAAATCACTAAAATGTCTTTAACCCCTTACTTAAACCCTTGTGACCGTTTTAATCGTTATCCCAACACACAACTTATTTTTGAAATGGTCTTAAAAACTTATGAAAATTGACTTAAACTGAATTTTTTAAAACACCAACCCTACTTAAACTATTTAAGACAGTAAAAAGACAAAAAGAAAAGCAAATAAGCACTTTGAAAATGAAAATAAGCTAGGGTCAGAAATGAGCTTTACTTGGCAGTTTTAACTAAAATTGCATATAAATGAAATGAAAGGCATAGACAAGCATAAATACACATTAATAAGTATAATAAGAGTACTAAGCTAAGAATAAGCTGAGTGAGCTTATTGCTACAGTAAATTAGCAAAATTTGAAAGAGAAAATACCTTGGATCCTTTTCACAAAAAGGATCTTGTGAAGACTAATAAGCTTAAACCCTACCGTAGTTATAAATAAGCTAAAAACTTAGCTTTCACCCCAATAAGCATTCCATGTTAGCTTATCCATCCTTGCCTTTTTTTATCACAACAGTAACTTTCCTTAGATATTGTGAGTTAATATTTTATAAATAGATCATAGGATAGCTTAACATGGAAAACTAAATTTTTTTTTAGAATACTTGAGTAGCGTATGAACACAAATAACTTTTACTGAATTTTCTCATTAACCAATGAAACACATGTACAAAAAACTTTAATCTTAAATTACACTGGAATTAAAAAACTATTTTAAACTAAAACTACATAAAAACTCATCTAATAACGTCTACTTTCCAATACAGCTTTACAAAGTTATATAGGAAAAATTGACTAGGCTCTTCTTCTGTTTCTTCTTTCACTTGTGTTTCTTTGAAGGACACATAAAGGAGTTGTGTTTGTTGTGTAGAGTGTTTAACAGTTCAAATCTTGGCACTTCAATTCTTCCAAAAACATCTTGGCCGTTGGATGATAATTGAGAAGTGTGGGATGGCCTCATTGGCAAATCTTTACTGCAGGGAAAAACTTAGTGGAGGATGGGGGAAAGGATTGACCATAGGGGAATTGGGGTTACAGGGTAATAGGGGTGAGGTGAAACCCGTGATTGGTTGGGAGTTGAAATGGGCGGGAAAATGAGTTGTACAAAGGTTGGGGGTGACAGGGCATGGGTTTGGGAGATTGGCACAAATGGCCCCTCAAGGTTATAACGGTTCTTGCAATTTTCGTCCTTGTTGTCAAATAACTTGGGGACTTGGCGAAATAGTCCCAAAAGTTATATGACAAAATGGGCACCCACAATGTCCTTTTGTGTACAAGTCTTAGATTGACAGCTTGGACCCTGTAATATTTCTTGCATTAAATGGCAGTTTGGACCCTTCTCTTCTTTTCTTCTTTAAGTATAATTTTAGGATTTACATATTTCAGTCCTAAACATTTTTTTCTTTGAGGCTTTTGACATCGGGGTTGACTAGGGTTGACTTTGACTTTGACACAGTTGTACTTTTCTGTTGAATTTATGACTTGATTTGTAATTTTTCGCTTCGATTGGACTTTGTCTTTCACAGTCACCTTTTCCATTCCGCAGTCCGGTTTTGTCGTTTTGGCGTTGTTTTTCGTCTTTTTCCTTAGATATTCGTTCATGCATAATACAATAGCAATAACTAAGCTATATTTGGATTTTTAAGTGGTTTTTTGGTTATTTTAGCTCGTTTTTAAAGGTAAAAGGTATGTGTAATTTAGCACATACAAAGTCCCCCATACTAAGGTATTGCCGTGTCATCAGCAATGTTATAATAGTAACATTTACGAAAACTAAGAATCTCATCACCTCGACTTATAACTTTGAAAAGTAAGTCTAAGTGTTCGTCAAGGGGAAACCTAAAGAATCAAAAGTTTCGACAAGTCCGTTTTCACCACTCTTTATTTGACACTAAACTATCACTAATTTTTTGGATTTTCTTTTTTCTTTCTCGCACTACCTGTTTGACTTCCTTTTCTTTTATCAACATTTGGATCATAGGAATGGAGAAACGCCCATAGAATAATCTACGGATGTCCTGATGGTAAATTCAATCTTCCCGATTTTTCAATTAGTTCCAAAACCAAGCAATTAACAAGATCTATTTGTCATTATAAGTCTTAAATGCTAAGCCACTCATACTTATGTAATGTGAACATTTAACTCCCACCATGAATGTATGATTTAATGTGTGTATCATTTCAACTCAACTAATTCAGATCAATTTTTTCCAATGTCGGTAATTCAGCTGATTCAAGAACTCAAAGCAACAACTTTATTTGGACCTTGTAACTTGATTTTAAAGAACGAGATTTTAACTGTAGAACCTTTTGCAACATTTTCATCATTATAATCATATAGGTCTTAATAAGCTAAGAATGCGTTTTGCTTAGTTTGAAAAATACTTAGGCCTCCGCCTCCCTAGTAGATATCAAATACCAACGACCGATGTTCTTTGTTTTGAAAACCCACCCCGTTGCTAGCGTAGTGGGAAATCACAACAACACCTTCTTCCTAATATGGCTAAGGATTTGTGTCTTAGTTTGAACCCTCACCTAGACCTCGCCGCCGGTGAGATTATCAAACTCACCCAAAATCCCTAGAAGTAAAGATGTCTTAGTTTGAACCCCCACCTCGTTGTTGCGGAGAGGGATATCACGAACATCGTTTACTTGTTCAATATCAATCTAAATGTTTGCTTCATTGGCATAATTTCAATATTCATGATTTTTGCATCTATTTCATTCATGCTTCTTTGGCATTTTAACTTCCGAATTATTAAGAACAGAAAAATCTCGTTTTAAAGAATCAAGTTGCAAAATTGAAGCTTTTTCTAAAAACATCGATTGACTTAATTGAATTGAATTGAGTACGTATGATTAGGTGGATTAGAAGCTAATGGGAGAAAAAGTCACAAGTTACTCATTAGTTTTTGAAGATTTTACTCGCACATAATACCTTATATTTAACTCTATCACTTCTTGTTCTTCACCTTATTAAAATTCGAAGCAATCGAATTCGTGAAAGCTTAGCCTACAAGTAGTAAGTTGAGGAACATAGACTAGGCTCAAACACGCCGTTCGAGTTCAAAAATTTTTCTTTATACCCATTAGAAAGTCAAAATTGTGACAAAAACAATTATTTATTTTTGAAAAAATTTTTGAAATTTATGAATTTTTTTTTTTTGATTTTTTTGCAAAAAATTTGGTGGTAAAAAAACTGGATGCGTGATAACAATGACTGCTGGGCAAACATTCAAATCGAAGATCCCCCCCATACTAGAAATAAACATCGTCCTCGATGTTTCAAATGGGTACCTAGTAAATTCTAAGGCCTGTTTTTGAAGTGGATGCCAAAAGATAAAAACGGTAGTCGATTAGATTTGGATACTGGATTCCCAAAATGAAGCTGAGGATGTGAAACTCATGTGGATACTTGAGAGTCTTCACCAACCGGGAAATCCTGGACACAGAGCACACAAAACATGGACAAGACACGGGTAATGGAAAATGTAAGCCTTCTCACACACATATCTCTATAATTTCATTACTACTAATTAATAGCTTGGGGGCCTCCTCGAAGCGCTGTTTGGGTCCCGACGCATTGACCCGTCTTTTCCACCTGAATTCAATTGTCCATTAGGAGAAGGTTTGGAGATCCGGACAACTCGGTTGGTATTGATCCCCTCTAAGGTGTGTTTGATACGATGACCATTCACTTTAATGGTTGGGCCGGAGTTTTGGATTACTCGACAGTGCCATAAGGAAATACTTGAACAATGGTGAATGTTTTTCTTTAGTCCAGGGACCAACGGATTTCAAATTTGCCCGAGGAAAATCTTCAGTATAGAGTTGAAGAGGAGTAACACGATCACCAACGTTGAAAACTCGGTTTTGATCTTCAGCATCATGGATTCCTCTTGGTTTTCTCTTTATAGATCAAAGGGTTTTCGTGGCTTGTCAACGAAGTATCATTTTAGTTCATTCAGTTGATCCTTTCTGTGATCACCGCAGTTTGAACATCATATATTTGTATGCTTGGGGGGGGCCAGTAGGCTTTGTGCTCCACCGATCGGTAGATGACATGCCTTTCCATACACACGCTTATATGGAGTGCTACCGATGGTGTTTTGTAAGCTGTGCGGAAGGCCATTAAAGTCTAATATGTTTGTCCGTCCAGGAGGCACAATTTCTCCCACGGTTCTCTCAAGAATACGCTTTAAACCACGATTTGACACCTCAACTTGCCCACTTGTTTGTGGGTGATACGCGGTGGAGAGACGGTGAGTGACTCCATACTTAAGCATGACCTTTGTAAATTGGTCATTGCAAAAGTGTGTTCCGCGATCACTTATGATAGCTCGGGGGGCACCAAATCGAGAAAAGAGAGTTTTTAAAAATTTGCAAACAACTCGGGCATCATTAGGTGGGGAGCGCTTTGTTCAAACCATTTGGACAAGTAGTAAATCAGCTATGAGTAGTACTTGTTCCTCTTGAAGACGGGAATGGCCCCAATAAAATCAAATGCCCCAGATGTCAAAGATTTCACAATACTTGGATGGAGTTTTGTGGCATCTCATCACGTTGCGTAATTTTTCCTTGACGTTGACAAATGTCACAACGGGTGACAAAGTCATGGGCATCCTTGTAGATGGTGGGCCAATAGAATCCTGAATCGAAGACCTTTCTTGCTGTGTAATTGGCACCATAGTGTCCCCCAGTGGGTCCACTGTGGCAAGCTTTGAGAATGTCTAAAGCTTCTTGCCCAGAAACACAAACGTCTTATCAACCGATCAACATATTATCTTAAACAAGAAGGGATAATCCCAGAAATATGTTTGGACATCCTTAAGTATATTTATATTTTTTGTTGGGATGTCATTCCCTTGATGACGGAATTTCCCCTGAATGGTATTTGCAAAGTCTGCAAACCATGGGGTATTTTGATCTTGAAGGAACAGGAACATGAGTATCGAGAGGAAAATGCTTCATTGATTTCTATGTTTTCGAGTTTGTCTTGATGAGGATTTTCATGTCTGGACAGATGATCCGGCGGCGAGAATTCTCAGCTCCTTTTTTGTCTCGAATTTCAATATCAAAACTCTTGAGCAATAAGATCCACGCATGAGTCTTGCCTTTTGCATCCTTCTTGGCAAGAGAACTTATGGCAGATATGGTCAGTATACCACTATGCTTTTGGAATAACAAGATATGACGGAATTTCTAAAAGGCATACACTACGGCAAAGTAATTCCTTTTCGGTAGTAGTGTAGTGAAGTTTGGCCGCGTTCATAGTCTTTTAGCATAGTGTATAGTTGGAAATGCTTGTTGTTTCTTTGCACGAGGACTGCCCCAATTGCGAAGTCGCTTAGCATCGCAATCAGTCAAAGGCAAGTCCAGTCGGGAGCAATTATGATCGGTTGCATCAGGTCAATTTTCTTTTGATTGTATTAAAGGTAATCGATACCAACTATTCATAGAAGAAAAAAATGGAGTCTCTTTTTCAAGCAAATGTGTCATAGGACGGGCATTTTTGAAAGTCATGAATGGGAATGTCAGTAAAACCGGCGTGCCAAGGAAAACTACAGACACCCTTTCAAGTAGTCGATTGAGGGAGCTTGGCTATAACTTCATACTTTAGCACGATCAACATCAATTGCCGATTAGATTTTGTGTCCGAGAACAATGCCTTCCATTATACACATAAAATGGATCTTCTCCCTGTTTAAAGATTAATTGTGTCTTGCACCTCCTATCAAATATTTTATAAATGGATAGGAACGTAGAGAAAAGAGTCCCCAAAGGACCAAAAAGTCATCCATAATACTTCCATCGTTTTTTCAATCATATCGTGGAAGATTGACCTTCATACAAAGTGGGAACGTGCCAGGAGCATTGCATAGCCTAAAAGGCATGCGACGGATAGGCGAACGTTCCGTTTAGTTTGACGAATGGGCCTCCTGTCTGCGGTGTGTATCTCTCTCGCCCGACCCCCCCAAAAAAAAAAAAACAAAAAAAAAAAAAAAAAAAAAAAATAAAAAATGTAAAGGTTGTCTTTTCTTGATCTTTTGGGGTCAATTGGGATCTGAAAATAACCGAGAAAGCCATCGGTGAGGGAAGCTATTAGATATGGTTTCCTGCTAGTCTTTCGAGCATTTGGTCCATGAAGGGCAATGGGAAGTGATCTTTCCGGGTGGCTTCATTAAGCTTTCTGTAATCAATACATACTCGCCATCCCGTGACCAATCGAGTAGGAATCAGTTCATTCTCATCATTTGTGATGACGGTCATGCCTCCTTTCTTAGGTACACAGTGTACCGGGCTTACCCAAGGGCTGTCAGAGATGGGGTAAATCAATCCAGCGTCAAGGAGTTTTTCAACCTCCTTCTTGATAACGTCGTGGATTTTTGGGTTTACCCTTCTCTGACTTTGCACAGATGGTTCGTAGTCCTCTTCCATTAGAATTTTGTGAGTTAAAAAATTCTGGCTAACACCTTTTATATCGGGAGAGTTTTCTAAGCGGCGATGGCTCGCTTGTGGGACTTGAGAACCTTGAGAAGAGCTGCCTTTTCCTCATCTTTTAAGTCTTTAGCAATTATGACAGGCAACTTGTCGTCACCTTCTAAAAATGCGTATTCAAGATGGGGTGGCAGTTCCTTGAGTTCAACCTCGGGAGGTTCATCAACGGAAGATTCAACTATTTTAGCTTCACAGAGTTTGAGTTCTTTCCTAACTCCAGGCAGATATTGTTCTTGATTTGGGAGGGGGGGTGGTTCACTGTTCAAAATTGCTTCTAGAAGCAGGTGTCCCCTCAGGATCCTGATAAGTTGGATCAATTCAAGATGAAGTTGGATCATCTTCTAAGGATGCAGAAACGAATCTGCTTCTTTCATATAAAAGAAGTCCACTGTCACCCAAATGGTGAGTGAGAATTGGTGAAGCAGTAGAAACAATAAGCTCAAATTATGGAGGGGGATTGACATGCGAATCACGTTTGAAAATCCTGGACCTCTTGTGAATATCATCACAAGCCATATCGATGACGTTTGATTTTGTTTACCGTCATATGGTTGTAATAGCTGTGTATCTTGAAGTTTGGTCCTGATTGAAAGTGTTGGTTCTTGCCAACACGAAGGGTAATCTCACCTTCATAAACATCTATCAAAGCATGACTGGTTTTCAAGAAACATCGCCCGAGAATTAAAGGTACTCGGGGGTCTGGTTCAAAATCAACAACTACGAAGTCAGCTAGAATTGGAATTTCTACCACATTTACTAAGGGACATCATCAGCGATACCGTTCGGTTTAGTGAAACGAACGGTCAGCTAGTTCTAGTGTCATGCAAGTCGGGTTATATTAGAAGAGATAGATTGTTCCATACAGAATAGGCATGAGATTTAATGCTCGCACAAGATCGGGTCAATGCGTTGATGTAGTAATCCCCGTAAATTCACATGGAATCATAATCGGCCAGGGTCTTCAAGGTTTCTTTGGTAACTTGTTGTGGATGACCGTGAACAGTTTCATTCAAAGGAGTTCTTTCCAATTCGCTCAATTTTTCTATGTTTTTCAATCAAATTTTTATAAGTTAAGCAAATTAGGCATGAGCATCCAAGGCAACTGTAAAGCTAATCTCGAAACTCAAATCTCTAAAGATTTCATAGAATTTCTCGATTGGTCGTTAGCTTTGTCCTTGGCCCTTTCATCATTTCTGTCTTGATGGAATGGAATTGATGCTTTAGGAAATTGGAGTAACAACTGGAGAAGCACACCAACAGGAGCATACACTGGGCTCAGGATTTGGATTACGAGGACTGAATTTGAAACAAACAGGAGGTTGGAGTCTTCGGTGCTTCCGTTTTAGAGAGGCATCATGTCCTTAGTCACTCGGTGTCGTGTTTACTGCTTTCGGTCCTTGGATGGTAACAACCACTTGGGTAGTGATACATTTTAAATCTTCCGTTGGGTTGGTAACTGTGTTACAAGGAAGGTTCCAGAACCGGAAGTAGGAGTGTATTTGCAGTAACAAAGTTTGAAAGCATGTCAGTCAAATTTGCCATCTGGGATTGCAGGTTTTGGACCTTGGTTTTTGCAGTTTCTTAACCACTGGATCATTGGCTGTGACAATCTTTCAATATCTGTTTTTGACACACCGTGGTCTGAGGAGCAGTCCTTGAGGAGCTAATTGGTTGCATTGACGGGGTCGTTAATCTGACCTTCGGTTGAAATTGTTTCCTCTGTTTGATGAAGTTATTTCTCGATTGAAATTGTTTTGATTTGCATGAGGATTATGAATGGGAGGAAAACCAGGAGGTCGTATTTGATTTGAGGCCATCGGGGTCGGTAACTTGAATTGGCTTGGTTTGATATTGGCCGCAGCGGCCTGGGACCTCATAACTCTTGGATTATTGTCATGGTAAATGTTGCTATAGTGTCTGGACAATTTTGATAAGAATGACCTCCCCACAAGTTACACAACTTTGTGTCAACGCTTTTCGGGGCGAGTGGGTTCTGGTTCTTTCTGTCAAGATTAATGCCCGAACCTTGTCTTTGAGTTCGCAACATCAGATGAGACTGTTGGGTGGAGATCTTGTACTCATTTGAGCTACTACAGCTTTGTTTCTTGGTTGACGTCCTTAGACTTGCTCTCAGATGATTTTTAAACATTCACGAGCATTTAGTATAAGAAGTTACCACGGCAGCATAGTTCAATGAATTTGAATAATTGGTTTAGGGCATTATTAGAATGTATCGAGTTGATGCATTTCTGAAACACCCATGATGAGGGCATCCCATTAAAAGATCATGAAACGATCCCCAAGCCTCATTAAATCGTCTCATTCAAATTTTTGCTGAATATCTGTGATTTCATTTCTAATGATTTGTCGTTTTAGGGGGGGAAGAATTTGTTTAATAAATTTCAAAACAAGATCATCCAATGTTTCAATCGACCGAGGGGGTTCTTTTTCTAGCCAATCGGGCTGCCCTTCGAGAGAAACAGGAAAAGCATAAGTTTAACAGACGTATTTGGTTCGTTCGGTATCTTCATTGTAGAGTGATCTTGTTGTCCGAAAATAACGGATGTGAGCATGTGGGTTTTTTATACGTTTCCAATAATAATTGTTTGGACAAGATTCAGTAAGACCATGCTTGATTCTCAAAGTTATTCGCGGTGATATACGGAATAACTATCGCATCCTCGTAAACCTCGGTGGGTGACTTCGAGCAAATTGCCGCCATAGTACGATTATCAAGGGGGCTCATCGAATACTGGAAGGATTATCAGGTTTCTCAAGATTGGATGATTCAACAGAAGTTTGTCGGACTTGTGGTTGTCGACGTCTACGGGCTTGAGAACGAGTGCGCATGCACAAAATAGAAATATAAAAAGAAAATTTACACTAATTTTTTTTGGTTTTTCAATGATTTATTCACAATGTATTTTACCGGACAATGAGATAAGACAACTTAAACCAAATAATCTACTTACTTCACGGTAGCTCTCAAAAAGATAAACGCACAGGTGAGCGGAGGAGTAGGAATAGCGCGAAGCTTATTTCTCCTTTCGGGTCGTAGTTCCTCGGAACAACCCTCCTTATACCCACTTTATAGTTTGTTTAACTTTTCAAGGTGAGCCGTACGTTGTAAGAGACACAAAAGGCAAGTTTTTAAATCTTTTGTTCGAATTGGGAACCAACAAGTTCACCGGAAGTTATTATGATAATACCTCAGTTGAGAATATTATATTTTGGTATTTTACCAATTTGTGAATTTTATTTCTTTTTTATGGACAATGTTTTTATATTTTTGGTTTTTCTTTGGTTTTTATCTGATAATTATACTAAAAGAAATGAAAAATATTTTTGTATTTTATATGTTTTTTTATAAAAGAAAATATTCACAGATTCAAACAAAAGTTGTCAAACGTAACGATAGTCGGTTTCACAGCCTCCCCGGCAACGGCGCCAAAAATTGATCCGTCCAAACTACACCTTAAAATACATATAATATATAATAAAATATAAAATATATATAGTAAGAATAGTCTAGAAACGAAGTCAATGATACCGAGAAGTAGTATAGAGTGTTCCCGGGTCGTTTATCCCCAACGAGGCTGGGAATGGAAATCGGGATAAAATCGAATTATTTGAGTTTGAAGGAGAGGAATGATTTGGGAGTGTGGAAAAGTCAATTTAGATAATAAACAAACAAAAACGTTAAAAAAACTAAAATTTATGAAGTGAAGCTAAAAACGAAAGACGGAATCCCGAACAAAGGGGAAAAACTAAAATCTTTAAAAATAACCTACTGAAGAAATTTTTGCTTCTAAACTAAATCTACGGGAAAAATAACGAAGGTGAAAAGACTAGACCGAAAACGAGTTTCGTTTGACCCAAAAACGAGTCAAGACAAAATCCCGCACCCGGACCTCTTTAAAAGTAAAATAGTTGTAAAAATGACCCTACGAAAAGTTTTATATTTTTCCTACAAACTATATGACAAAATAAAATTTTCTAAAAAAGAAAAATATTTTTTTGATAATTTTTGTATTTTTTATGAATTTTTAAAACTTTTAACTAAATTAAATTGCGAAAAATACTAAACTATTTCGAAAAATTCTGAAATTTTTTCTAAAAATACTTTACACTATAGAAATCCTACGAAAAATGAGAAACAAAAAGCAGCTTAAGAAATAAGCCCGTAAATAAGCTATTTCAGCTTATAAGCTTATAGAGCCAAAACACCCTTAAATATTAAGCCCCTTGAGTCTTTAACGAAAAAGACCCAAGGGCGCAGTGGTAAGGAGTGTGTGTGTAAAAGGGATCGTATCGAGAGGTCACGGGTTCGAGTCTTGCTCACCCGGACCTCTTGTCTTTCCCCTTTTTTTTTCGAAAACTCAAAAAGGCAAAGTTGTTAAGCTCGTGGGGCTTAACAACTTTGTCTTCTACAACTTTTTACGAAAAGCTGTCAATAAGCTTAAAAATAAGCTTAAAGGTGGCAGAATAGCTTAAAGGCTTAAAGCTAGATTTTGGCTAAGTCTTTTGGCCTCTTGTGGTCGAATAAGCTAGGCCAAACTCAAATAAGCTAAAGGGGGTCTAACCTAGATAAGCTAAAAAGGCTTAAAGCTTAAGGCTAAAATAAGCTGTGAAGAGCTTATGAAGACAGGAAAGCTAACAAAGCTTAAAGGTAAAATTTCACTAAGTTATTTGGACAAATAAGCTAGGGAAAGGCAAAATAAGCTTAACAATTAACTAACTAATCTAAATAAGCTATTTAGGACACAAAGGAGCTTATGACATAAGCTGAATAAGCAAAAATGAAAATTAAGCAATCTTATATAAACACTTAGCAAAACAGTTCAAAGGGCAAGTTTGGGCTTAAAAATAAGCCATCAAATAAGCTCTTAAAGGTTTGAAACTTAGAGGGCTTATTCAATAGCTTATAAGCTCTTGAAATAAGCAAAAAAAACTTGGGCTTTATAACACAACAAGAACAATAAAAAAAAAAGGGGTGGGGGGGAAAAGAAAAAGGGCTTAAAATCTCCCCTTTGCACCAGGGGAGATTTAAGCTAAACTTAAGTGGCTTATTTGACAGCTTATTAAAAGCTGGTCAAAATAAGCCTCAAATGAATATAGAAAACTAAAAATAAGTTGAGTTTCCTAGCTTATCGGCTGTGCACAAAGTTCTTGAACTTTTAAAAAGATTTTTAGAGTGCTGATTTTGATGGTTATAAAGGCTGGTGAATTTTTAAAACTGCTACACAAAAGGTACTTGGTGAATTTATGGACTTTACCAAAGTCAAAAAGACAAAGGAGTTGTTACAGCCTTTTGCACACCACCAAAACACTCCTTTTTGTCACTTAAACTCAAACTCACAAGTGCTTATACAAATAAGCAATTGTTTTATTTTAAAATCTCACAGTTTCATAAAGTTGTTTGTAAAGAACTTTGAAAAACAATTTTCAACCTTAAATATCTTTTTAAAAACAGCTAAAACAAGCTTAAAACTTAAGCTTAAACTCACTAAATGACTTTAACCCATACTTGAACCCTTTTGACCCGTTTTTAAAGTTATCCCAAACACCCCTTTAATTTTTGAAATGGTCTTAAAAACTTATGAAAATTGACTTAAACTGAATTTTTTTAAAACACCAACCCTACTTAAGCTATTTTTAGACAGTAAAGACAAAAAGAGAAAAGAAAATAAGCACTTTGAAAATGAAATAAGATAGGGTCAGATATGAGCTTTACCTTGGCCAGTTTTAACTAAATATTGCATATAAATGAATGAAAGGCATAGACAAGAATAAATACACTTAATAAGTATAATAAGAGTAATAAGCTATGAATAAGTGAGTGAGTTATTGCTCAGTAAATTTAAGCAAAAATTTGAAAAGTAGCTTCAATACCTTGGATCCTTTTCACAAATAAGAACTTGTGAAGACCTAAATAAGCTCTAAACCCTACCCGTAGCTTATAAATAAGCTAAAACTAAGCTTTACCCCAATAAGCCTTCCATGTTAGCTTATTCATCCTTGCCCTTTTTTTAATCCAACAGTAACTTTCCTTAGAGATTTTGAGTTAATATTTTATAAAATAGATCATAGAATAGCTTAAATGAAAAACTACAACATTTTTGTTTAAGAATACTGATAGCTAAAGAACACAATATAATACTTTTATGAATTTTCATTAAAATTGAAACAAGTACAAAAAACTTTAAAATCTTAAAAATTACATGGAATTAAAAAACTATTTACTAAAACTACACATAAAAATCACATAAAAACTTAGCCTTTTCCAAACAGCTTTTAAAGCTACTTATAGGGGGGGGGGTGGAAGAATTCGTCTAGCTCTTCTTCTTTTCTTCTTTCACTTGTGTTTCTTTGAAGACACATAAAGGAGTTGTGTTTGTTGTGTGAGTGGTTCACAGCTTCAATCTTGGCCCTTTAATTCTTCAAAAATCAATCTTGGCCGTTGGGATGATCATTGAGAAGTGTGGGATTGCCACATTGGCAATCTTACAGCTGGGAAACTTAGTGGAGGAGGGGGGAAAGGATTGACCATGGGGGAATTGGGGTTACAGGGTAATAGGGGTGAGGTGAACCCGTGATTGGTTGGGAGTTGAAATGGGCGGGAAAATGAGTTGTACAAAGGTTGGGGGTGACAGGGCATGGGTTTGGGAGATTGGCACAAATGGCCCCTCATGGTTATAACGGTTCTTGCAATTTTCGTCCTTGTTGTCAAATAACTTTGGGGACTTGGCAGAAATAGTCCCCAAAAGTTATATGACAAATTGCACCACAAGTCCTTTTGTGTACAAGTCTTAGGACTTGACAGCTTTGGCCCTTGTAATATATCTTTGCAAAAATGGCAGTTTGGCCCTTCTCTTCTTTTCTTCTTTAAGTATAAGTTTAGGGATTTACAATTTCAGTCCCTAAACTTATATTTCTTTGACTTTTGGCCTCGGGGTTGACTTGGGCTTTGACCAGTTGACTTTTCTGTTGACTTTTTGACTTGATTGACTTTTCGGCTTCGATTTGGCTTTGTCTTTCACAGTCTTTTCCATTCCGAGTCCGGTTTTGTCGTTTTGGCTTTGTTTTTCGTCTTTTTCTTAGATATTCGTTCCTGCACAATACAATTAGCAAAACAAGCATATATTTGGCATTTTAAGTCCGTTTTTGGTTATTTAAGCTCGTTTTTAAAGGTAAAAGGTATGTGTAATTAAGACTTACCAATGTTATATATTTGGCTTGACATTATTAGAAAGTTAAAGCTAAAGTTGATGGATTTTTTTTCGATACTTTACTTGATAGTTAATTTGAAATCATTCGGTCAAAAGAATTTAAGTTAAAATTACATGAGGAATTACTAAGTGAAATAAAGTCTAAGCGTTGATATCATCTTCTATGTTGTCAAGGTCTTGATTGGTTTCTCCTCCTCCTATGGCATACGCCATTCCACGTGCTTCAGTACCTTCGGCTTGGTTTCCATGGTTTTGATTCTCTAATTCTGGGCAATCACTCTTGTAGTGCCCTTGATTCCCACATTCATAGCAAGTGATGGTCCTTTGATGGTTAGCAGTAGTAGGATTCCAACAATCCCTCGTCAAATGGCCGACTTTCTTGCAGTTCGCGCACTTTACAGTGCACGGGCTATGGTGGTGAAACTTGCACTTATTGCACAAGGGAAGAGTTCCAGCATATTCTTTCCTTTCACCAGTCCCAACGGCGTAAGCTTGAGCCACACTCTGTCTCTTGGGAAGTTGTTGGTACCCCTGATTGTTCCCAGCATTAAACTCCAACTTTCCCTTCTGCTCAGCTTGTCTTTCAGAAATAGTAAGGACTTTTTGATCCATTTGATCATTGGCATAACTCAATTGCATCGTTATCATCCTTCCATTGTCCATCGCGGAGTCACATAACCTGACACTAATGCTACAAGTGATATGTGTCTACCCTCCCCCTATCTCTCCTTTGAGGCCATGTATTGTTCTGACTCCTCACGGAGTGTCACGCTCACCAACAAATGTGCACATATTTCTCAATCACTCTCCTACCATATCTCGACAGAGAGTCACGCACTCCAGCTATCTCACCATTCACGTTCCACTACCCCAGACAAGCTCCCGCCTATTCCCATGTTCTTGGAAACGCTGGAGTGTAAACTTTGATATCAGTACCTTTCACTTTTAGGTTCCAGATCTCAATTTCCAACTTCTTGATTTCACCCCTTGGGCAGTATTTGACCATCATATCTTCTTCAAATCCTTTAGTCCATGGCATAAGCTAGGCAACTTGTGTAACGGCCTTCATGTGGGAGTTCCCAACATTGTAAGGGCAATTCCTAGTTTAAAAGTGCATGTTGCGAACTTAACTTTGTTCTCTAGAGCACAGTTGGCTTATGTGGAACACTGTTTTCCTCTTTCTAAACCATTGGACTAACACAACTACCCTCTTCGTACCCTTGAAGTTAGGTGGGCGACAGCAAGTCAGAAAATCCTTTTAGGGCCCCCCCCGGCCCATTACACTCTACGCGGAGTACGTGTATGTAGGTCTTTCAGTTCCTGATCTTGAATTTTGGCTACCATCGCCATTCACACCGCTGTTCCTTAGTTGTTCTTGATTTGTGAGTGCTTCAGCGACTCGTGTTTCGATTAGCTGATTGATGGCAGCAGCACTCATTGGTGACTTAATCTTCAGTCAGTGCTTGCATTTTAGCAGATGTTGGCCGGTTCTAGCAGATGGGGCTCTCTAGAACAGGAGCTCTTCGGGCAACTCGAGCCTCTTCTAGGAGGCATAATTCTTTAAAATCACAGAGTGGGGCCAAGTACTCGGGGTACTCTGGTCCTGGTACGTAATCTGGCGAGAGCGGTGCCTGCTCTGGCTCCTCAGGGCCACACACGTAGTTCGGTGATTCCAGTGCAGCCTCAGGCTCCTGGAGTCTGAAGAAGTCCATAGCCCAAGCTAGCGGGTCCCCATGCGATGATATAGATGTATATGTAACCTCGGATGATGCCGAATCCGATGACATGACTGTATCTGTAACACTCAAACAGAGTTTACATTAGTACATATATAAGACCGATAATAATATACTTAATATATTATAAACACGTATAAGAACCATGCAGCATCTAGTATAACCAACTAATGCAACTCGATAGTGTATGTCATGTATGCATCTAGTACAATTACTAATGCAAACAACTAGTATATGTATGTCCCGTGAAAACCTTTTGTATGATGCAATGTTTGAAAACGGTTATAGTCCAAGTAAAAACATTTGACCTGGTTCTCTATAACCTTGGCTCTGATACCACTCTGTAACACCCCCAAATTGGGTCGCAGCGGAATAATGAGTATCCGGGAGCGTTACATTACAGATCAATAGCACAAGATATGAGAACGACCTCAAAAAGAGTCGTTTAAAATACGATACATTGGATTTATTGAAATTGTTTAATACAAAGCACAACGGCTTAAATTGTTCAACACTTGATAACAAAGATTTTAGATCATAACAATATCCCATCATGTAATGACTCCAAATCTTTAATGCATGACTCCCAAAAGACTATCCCAATGTATCCTTAGCACCTCGTGCCTCATTGACCTGAGAAAACATGCTTAAAACGTCAACATAAAGTTGGTGAATTCATAGGTTTATGTAAATGAAATGTTGGACCGTAAGATTTTCAAGTGTATGATAATGCAACATATGCAAACATCACAAATGTAATTACGTTTCCCTAAGCTCATGACACCGAAGCTCGACATGTATGAATGCAATATAAATATTGCCACATTGCCCGTGATGATGTTCTAACCCGCAACATCCGAATCCGACATGGTATACATCCGTTGGTTCACTCCGTGACACCAGTGAGAGCTACTCACCCGGATGGGGATGTCAACCCCAAATAGATCTATTTATAACATTCGCGCTCACACAAAGTAATTGACAGTTCATGATAATGGGCTCTGAGGGTTATCGCTACTTAGGCAAACACGTAATCATGATAAAATGTACACTTACGTCCAATTTGTAAAACAAAGCATGTTTCTCACCCCAAAAGTTGTAAATCATTGATATAGTAAAACATGGGGCTATGAACTCACCTTGGTAAAGGTAGTGAATGAAATGAATCAAGTGAATGAATCGACAAGCGAAATCTGAGTGCAACCTAATTAAATATAGGTCGTATAAGTACCATGTACTTTGAATAACTAATACCACATATAATTCTATATAGTTACATCACCACCTAAAAGTGTTTGTTTAATTTATAAAATTAAACAATTTGATTTGCATTTGTAAAATAAATGTTCATGAATCCGTATTGTAAAAATATTAAAATTGTCTAACAATTATTCCTTTAGATAATTATATAATAACATTATATAATTAGTTTAATTGATTTCACAAAAATAGTGCACAAGTATAAAATAGTGCATAAGGTTTTATAAACCTTATATCTTTTTCGTTTCAATTCCGTTTTGCATATTCTTTATATCCGTGTTATATCCGTGATTTCGTATTTGAATGATATATTAAAATATCATATTTGTAAATATTAAGTTACTGATGAACAGTAACATTTAATCAATTTAATAAATTATATAAAACTATTTTTATATAATTAATTGTTGTAATATTAAAAATGTCGTAATTTATTCGTTTTACCTCCGTTTAATACGTTCTTTACTTTGTGTAAGAATGATATGACTAAGGCTTGGCATGCTTGATAATGTCTCCACCCTCCCCTTGCATGCTTGCCATGTTCTAAGAGCCAAAAAGGGGCAAAAAGTGGTTGTTTGATCCATTGGTTAATGGTTATACTAGTTTATTCAAGTTAGTGGATGATTAGGGTTTTAATTCTAAGTGTATAAGGTATATATGTGTATGAGAAAAGTTCCATAAGAAACATGGTCAAAAAAAAAAAAAAACTGTTTCATCTCGTCCATCCATTTTATTTTCATCTAATGGTTTATATTAATTCTTATTTTAATTTAATTTAAAAACCCACTTTCATCCTATTTTTTAAAAATTAAATATCTCATAAACCGTTAATCGTTACGCAAAACGAAATATACCATCGCGACGAGAATTAAATCATCT